>CAUYQG010280192.1:0-20404 GCA_963574415.1 Tarsius wallacei | reverse complement strand
GGGGTTCTTCATTGTTTGAGTTCCAAAGTCTGTATTCTTAGCAACTGATCTCTCAGGTGTCTATGTGAGACTCATATTCTTCCTTTGGTTTGTCCTCATTTGTGTGGGTTTTCCTCCCTCCTCTCTTTTAAACCTTTTCTTTGATTCTTTTGTTCAGTGATGGGGGAGTAAATTTTAATTCTGTTTGCTCAATCTCATATTCTTCCTTATGTAGATCCTTTGGTTTTGCTCAACTCTGAAGCTGGTTGGGGGTATGGACCTGTGATTTTTGCAGTTTTGAGATTTAATTAAGGTGGGAGTTATGATTCAGAAGCTACCTGCAGAACCCAGTATCCTCTGACATGTATGTAGCCCCCCTGGAACCCACTTCCACAATCTGTCCATGCAGTGAGGATATCTGTTTGTGCCTGGAAAGCAAAATGAAATTAAAAAAGGGAAAGGAATGGAAAAAGGAAAGAGAACAATGAAAAGAATGGTGGAGAGAGAGAAGAAGAAGAGGGGAAATAGATAGGCATACCAACAAATGAATAAATGAAAAACAAACCAAGACAGAAAAAACAAAAAAGACAAAAATATATAGAAAATCATACAAACAAAAAATGCCCTATTGCTGTACTCTTCCCCCAAAATATCCATATACAAATGGAAAATCTTTTAAAAAAAATTAAATAACAGAAACAAAGCAAGAACAAAAAATACAAAGAAAGAAGAAAAAGAAGCAAAAACTAAAACAAAAAATGAGAAAGAAGAAAAAAATGAATTCTGTGGCTGTTTCTATTACTCCAGGTTCCTTTTGGCTATTGTCTCTGCTTTAGGGAGCAGTTCTGGTCTCCAGCTCCTCCCCTCCACTTCAGTGCAGGCTGATAGTGTTGCTCTCAGTGTGGCTCAGATGCCCCAGGCACAACTGACAGGGTAGGATGGATTAGATCTGGAATCACTCTACTTGCTGTTATTGCTGTCAAGTCTCTCACTCAGATCAGATGTGTCTGTGCCTGTTTCATTGTGGGATAGGGGCACCTGTCTCTCCAAGTCCAAGGAGAAGATAGCCTCTGTGTCCCAAGATGGAGGCTGGGCAGAGCTGGGTGGGGCAATGCAGGTCTCTGCCCTGTCCTGGGACTGAGAAGATGGTGCCCATCAGTGTCACATCACCAGCATTGGAGCTTTATTCCAGATTTCCACAACCTGCCTTCTCCATGGTTCCTCCTGCTCCTGTCCAGTCTGCTGCTGCAGGTGAAGGCATGCTCCAGGTGCCAGGTGGTGGGGGCATGGCAGTTCTTTGCTGCCTCTTCTCAAGAGAACCCCAAGAATGGCAGATGATCGTGCACTCCTGGGTCTCTAATCTCAGAGCAGTGGTGGGTTGTAGTCACTTCTGGAGGACAGCCCAGGGTGTAGAAACCTGAGTGTCCCCTCAGACAGACTTTCACTCACCCACTGCCACACACCCACTCTCTCAGAGAGCCTTTATGGACACTCTGGCTTATGTGGGGACTCTCACATTCCTATCAGTTCCGTCGCCATCTTGCCCGGAAGTCTTCCTTACAAATACAGTTTTACGCTAATAATTTTTTTATTTGAGCAGGGCTTAAAGAAGGAGCAGGTTTTTTTTGTTGTTGTTGTTTTGTTTGTTTTATTACTCTAAGTCATAAGGTTAACTTCCTACAGTTTGTTAGCTCACATATCTGGCAATCAATGCTGGATGTCAGCAAGGACCTTAACAAGGTCTATCTGCCTGAACATTTCAACACAATCAATTCATGTGGCCTAGACCTTTTCAAGGCATGCTGTCTGGGTTCCAAAAGTAAAAGGTCCCAACAGAGAGAAAGTCAAGTGGAAACTGCATTGTCTTTCTAACCCGTGCTAGTATACTTAGTCTCACTTCTGCTGCAGTCTATTTACTAATTAGTGTCTTCAAAATCCTACTTCTCTTTATAGAAGAGAGAAAAAATTCTGGAAGAGTAGGTTAGATGAAATATTCCTATAATTATTAAGAAAAATATAATCTACTATAGTCTGTCTTTTTATCAAATCAATTCTTACCCCTCTCATATACTAAATAAGTCCCCAGCCCCCACACTAAAGGTATCATTTCATCAGAGAATCAGGCTCTGGTGTGAGGTCCAGGATCTTATCATATATGTCAGGTGCTGGTTTGTGTGAGTTTTGTTGGAATTTTGTAGTTCAATTGTTGCTTTATTAATATTCTCTCAATATGAAAACTTGTAAACTAATGAGACAAGTTCTCTGTCTCCTATATTTAACAGTTGAGAAACAGATATAGGATAACTGCATTAGACACTCCTACTCCAAAAGCAAAAATGGGATGCACGTGGTCATTGGTCTTATCAATTCTGTAATCCCACCGAGTGCTGCTTGCCAGTTCCTTTGTTCCCCAATTACAACTCAGTTCTACTTCTTTGGAATGACTCTCCATGACTCTTTGCTTTGTCCTATAAGTTTATGTTTTTATTTCATCAATTATTAGTCCTATTCAGTGAAAAAATTATTCAGATTAAAAATCAGCAATTTCTCCACATCTTTGCTAGCATCTGTTGTTTTTTGAGTAATTAATGATGGTTATCCTGACTGGAGTTAGGTGGTATCTCAGTATGGTTTGGATTTGCATTTCTCTGATGATTAGTGAGGCTGAGCATTTTGTCATGCATCTGTTGGCTACTCATATGTCTTCTGTTGAGAAGTGTCTATTCATATCTTTGGCCCACTTTTTAATAGGGCTGTCTGCTTTTTTTTTCCTTTGGGCACATTTGAGTTCCTCGTATGATCCTATATCTTATAAACCCAAGAGAATCTGCCAAAAACCTTCTGAAACTGATAAAGAACTTTGGCAAAGTCTCATAGTACAAAACAAATGTGCAAAATACAGTCACATTTTTATACACAGAAAACAAATAGGCAGAGATGCAAATAAGAAGCACAATTCCATTCACAATAGCCACACACAAAAACGAAATACCTCAGCATCTTCCTAACCAGAAAAGTGAAAACCTTTTACAATGAGAACTATAAAACACTACTAAAAGAAATCAAAGAAGACACAAACAAATGGAAAAATATTCCATGCTCACAGATTGGAAGAATCAACATTGTTAAGATGTCTATCCTAGCTGGGCTCGGTGGCTCAGCCTGTAATCCCGCGCCTTGGGAGGCTGAGGTGAGTGGATTGCCTGAGCCCGCAGGTTTGAGAGCCGCCTGGGCAACTTGTCGAGACCTCATCTCTACAATAATTCAAAAAATTAGCCGGGCGTGGTAGCGCACGCCTGTAGTTCCAGCTACTTGGAAGGCTGAGGTGGAAGGATGGCCGGAGCCCAGCAGGTCGGGGCTGTGGTGGCCAGGAGCAGCCACTGCACTCCAGTCTGGGTGACGGAGTGAGACTCTAACTTAAAAAAAAAAAAAAGATGTCTATCCTACTAAAGAAAATCTACAGATTCAATGCAATACCCATTAACTTACCAACTTCATTTTCCTCACACCTAAAAATGACAATACAGAAATTCATATGGAAACAAATGACCACGAATGGCCAAAACAATCCTCAACAAGAAAAACAAAGATATTCCAGTCTTTAGACTTATTTTGTAAGACTGCAATAATCAAAACAGCCTGGTATTGGTATAAGAACAGGGATATAGACCAATGGAACAGAATAGAGACTTTTTTTGTAGAAGTCTCTATAGGTATTTGACAGAGAGATATGGTTTTCATTACCTGAATCATTTTAGCTTAGTAGACTGAAGTGAGGATCAATGGAAAACACTTCAGAGGCTGAGAAATGAAGAGAGACAAACTGCTGTGGGCTGCAAGTATTATCATTTGTCCTACCAAGAAAGGTAAGACCATTGTGAGCACCTCATGATTTCAATATATGAATAGAATTCAAAGTGGTTACTCTTTATGAGTAAAGAGCACGAACTAAAATTAAAGCTTTAAGATCAAGGATAAAATTAAATTAGTCAGTTCTAACAGGTAATCAAATCAAATCAAATATAACATATTGAAAGGAATCCTGGTAATATAAGTAACTTATGGTGACAATACTCAAACCATTTAAAAAAGAGAATATAGTCCACAAATCATTATTTAAAATGTCTAGAATGTAATGCAAAAATTACTGTTTATGAGAAACTGAAAAATGTAATCCACTGACTGCTTTGTCTTTTGATTACGTTTTCCTCTTAGCTCTCTGTCAAATACCTATGGAAAGCTCTATATGAAAACTTGGTGCAAGCCTATATCTTTTTTTTTTTTTTTTTTGAGTTGGAGTCTCACTCTGTCACCCAGACTGGAGTGCAGTGGCCGCTCCCGGCCACCGCAACCTCGACCTGCTGGGCTCCGGTGATCCTTCCGCCTCAGCCTTCCGAGTAGCCGGAACTACAGGCGCGCGCTACCACGCCCGGCTAATTTTTTGATTTATTGAAGAGATGAGGTCTCGCTTGCCCAGGCGGGTCTCGAACCCGCGGGCTCAGGCAATCCACTCACCTCAGCCTCCCAAAGGCACAGGATTACAGGCTGAGCCACCGAACCCGGCTGGTGCAAGCCTATATTATCTCTTATTTCTGGAGGTCTGCATTAGAAATATCAGTTGCTTTAGTAGCTGATTAACTCTATTCTTTATCACCTCAACTCACCACACCCACTGTCTCCTGCTCATACTCTACTTTCTTCATCTGCGGTCCAGTGAGCATTCCTGTGCAGAAAGCCATAACAAAAAAGTGAGACTAGCCTGGTGTGTTACCCTTCTGTCATGGACCATAGTTCTGTGCAGCCTCTTGACTAATACCTGAAAACAAGAGGGTTGCCTTATCTACTATGTCAAGACTTATAGTTATTTACAGTTTGATGGTTAGTTTCATAGTGGTTATGCCAGAACTAGAACCAGAGACTATCTTGTCTGTAGATTTTAGAAGTAAAACTTGTATATTTTCTGATTAAAAAAAGACAAGATTCTGAATTTAAAAATAAATACTTACTGCATAAAATTAACAAAACTAACTTTAAAATGATTTTTTTAGATTAAAGTACCCCAGTAACACTATGTAAACCAGGTAGCATTTATATACTAAAGTTCTTTGCACTTAACACTGCATTAAAATATTTAGGAGGTGAAGTGAGGATCAATGGGAAACCCAAACTTCACTTTCACAGTGACCACGTATATACCTAATTCTGAATTTTACCTCACATCTTTAAACTAAACAAATTTTAAGAAAAAGATATTCAGGCCTCTATAGATATACACGCATACATGCACACATGTGTACACACATGCAAAAGCACACATTTTGTTCTCCATACAAAAAACATGCCAACAATTAAAAATACTGTTCAACCAGTATGTCCAGGCAATAATATAAATATAGATGTGGAAAGAATATACCCTCTTTTTTTTTTAAGCGACTAGATTTTAGGCTATACTGATGATATTGATATCTCTTTCATATTCTTGCCTAAGAACAAAACAAAGCAAAAAAAATTACAATTCTAATCCAGAGTAGTGTGGAATTTTTTCGTAGAATACTTTCCTTAGACAAATATGTTATTTTTCAATGGAGAAGAACAGGAAGTTTTATTGTGAGAATACATGCGCTTTCAGATTCAAACATACAAGGGTTGGAATTCCTCTGCTGCTAATTGCAACGTGTATACTCTTCAGCAAATTACTTAAACTTTCTGCACTTTCTTGATCTCATTTTGTCAATGGAAGTGAAAATTGAGAGCACAGTTTTGTTTTTTTATCATGAAATGAAGTAATAGATGTAAAAATGCCTGGCAGAGGGGATGCCATTTTAGTTTTCATCTATGTATAAGGACTAGTCAAGTTATTTTATAGGTCAGGTTATATTTTTTTCCATAGGTAGAAAACAATTTCATGAATAATTTATTTTCACTTTTGATTGGTCTTTATTTACAATAGCTGCAAAGTATTTCATTTTGAAGTGCAAAATGTTATTTCCTTCCAATATTGATCCTATATTGTTGATAAGCTTTTAAAATATACTTTAAAAGTTGTTGTGAACAATCACTGGAACTCCAGAGTTGAAAAAGAAAAGAATAATACATTTTGCATACTATAATGCACTGGAAATCAGTGGGAAGGTAAATTATTGTGGTAGTGCAATTGTTATTAAGTTCATTATACTCTATGCTGATATACACCTTCTCTGATGGAATCTTATCTTATTTCAATAAAACCATGGGCATATATCTGGGAAATTTGAGGCACAGAGTTTAAGTAAGCCTTGTTCACATAGTTAATGGAAGTGTAGACTTTGGAGTTTGATTTGAAATCTAGATTGCAGTTTTACCATTCTATATGTGCCACAATCTACAGTAAGAGATACTTGGAAAATCATTAATAAGTAATACATTCTGATAGGCTGATTAATGACCAGTATTTCAGATATCTAAGGCATTTGTTTTCAGAATGAATTTAGTAGGTTAGGTGATATGATTGTTATAGCTTGAGAGGTAAATTCTCTTTTTCTTAACATTAAAACTATAGAACCAATCTCCTCTTGATGCTAGTAGCAAAGAATAACACTGTTTTATGCTCTAATCATTTTTTAATTTACTCATGGGCTGCAATTAATATTTAAAACAGATGAGATGTTCTTTTTCTTTTTAGTTACTTTTGGGTTCTATTAACCTAAGGTTTATTTTCTTTTGATTTACTTTCCATGAAAATGATATGATATATACTATGATTAATAACTGTATAGAACAGCAACAAAAAAGTATATTTCTATTAACTCCGACTTTTTAAGCTCCAAAAGAGCAAAGTGTGAGTAATAAATAAATGTACTGAATGAGGGGAAAGAGTGTTTTTGGTGCCAAAGATTCAAATGTAAGTTGCCAGTATAATTCTGGTTTACTGCACATCTGCAGTAACTTTTTAAGAAGCAATAAGTTTATTATGTCAAGGACAGCATGAGCCAATGGTTTTAGGGATTTAATAATAACCATGAAAAATCTGCACTCTGATATATTGGCTGTGACATATTTTGCAAAGTGTCATGTAGCACTTGCTGAATTGTATTACTGAAGGCTGCAATCCTTACAGCAGAGAAAGTTGTTTAAATGTAGGTCACAGTGTTCTTTTGTATAATCAAATAGAAATAGCCAGAAAGCATTTCATAACATTCAAATAAGAAAAATGAAAACCTTATTATCCATTCATTTAAAGATACAACTCATAATAGACATGACATAAGTGACCTTATTATCAAGTCAGTTAATGAAGAGTGTGAACCTTCAAAGATTTAAAGTTATCAGTTGTCCATAATAATATAGTTGATATGAAAAACTGAACTGTTCCAAATAATGCTTTTAGTTCTGTTTCAGCTATTCGAGTAGGCAATGTGGCTTGAACAATTTAAGTAATAATAATATTGATAGTATAATAGTAGTAGTAAAATAATAACCAACAATTATTGTGGCCCTCTGTCTGTGTCTATTTTTTTTTTTTTGAGTTGGAGTCTCCGTCGCCCAGACTGGAGTGTAGTGGCAGCTCCCGGCCACCACGGCCTCTACCTGCTGGGCTCTGGCAATCCTTCCACCTCAGCCTTCCAAGTAGCTGGAGCTACAGGCACGCGCTACCACGCCCGGTTAATTTTTTAATTTATTGTAGAGATGAGGTCTCACCAAGTTGCCCAGGCGGATCTCGAACCTGCGGGCTCAGACAATCCACTCACCTCAGCCTCCCAAGGCGCGGGATTACAGGCTGAGCCACCAAGCCCAGCTTGTCTGTGTCTGTTAAACACATTTAATGTGATCCTTAAATATGTCTATTAAAGATGAGGAAAGATTCTACAGAGAAGTAAAGAACACAGAAATTTGTTGGTGAACTACAGCATCTTTTTCTAAAGAAAGTTATCAATGCTTTCAACACTGACAAAGTGGCTAAGAATCTTGAGCATTGCCTCACAAGAGGTCATTGCTACAGGACAAAGATGACAACAAAGAAAGTAATGGTCTGAAGAGACTAGTGTAAATACATAAGAGATATTCAGGGCCTCAAGTGCAGTGATGATTTTTCTCTTAAGTTGTTGGCTAAATTATTAAGTTTAATTGGGAAGAAACATAAAAGGTCTAAACATAAAATATATAAAAAGAAGAGCAAAGGTTTTACTTTTGAATTTCTATATTTGTTTTTTAATATTCTTGCACTGCCACGAAGAACCCAACGATTATAGTGCAGGAACGATCAGAGGAAGAGTTCCCATATCAAGCACTCCATCTAAACAAATGTGGCCTCCTACACTCCAAGAACAAAGGTAACACCGAGGTAGAACAGAACTTAACCAAAGTGTAACTTAGGCTTGATTTAGTCAAGACCTGGTAGCAATGACATAGTCATTTTCATGCCTCAGAGGAGGTGAACCTTTCTTGAAGAAAGGTAATATAAATTTGGACCCTTACAGAATTTTTGAATATTTCATAACATGCAATAAAATAATCTTTAGAAATGCAAAAAGAAAGACATCTATTACTGAAAAAGAGAAAAAGATGATAATATACACACAAAAAATGCAGATATTGTAATTATCAGGCAAAGAGTTTAATTATCATTAATATGTGGAAGAAAAGAGCATTAATAAGTTAAAAAAGGCATGCACACATGAATAAATTTGCCAGATAATTAAACTTATTAAAACAAGTTATGTAAAAATTTCAGGATGGACTATAATATCGCAAATAAGATTTTAGACACAGGAAAAAAATCAAAGAATATTCAAACTGAAGGACAGCCAGAAAAAAAAAAGAAGGAAAAGTCAACATAAGATACACGTAGGAGCAAGATGATGTCTAAAAAATGTTAGGGGATGATTAATTCATTTAGATTCTTATATGGACTGAATCTAAATATTTGACTATTATTTGAAGCATTACAAAAAGTAATTTAAAAGTTGTCAGCTGTAGAGTGAATAACCTGAAATATATTTTGAAGATTTCTTTGACTGTTATGCGGACGATAGTTGGGGACAGCCAGATGTTATGAGCGCATTTCTTCATTAAATGATCAGTGTGTTAATATATTTTAATTGAAATAATTGGGGCACATTATTTACTTTGTTGAGCCTTTGGTAATAAAAACTATTGTTCTATAATTTTCAATCACTTGAGTATTTAAAAGTATTCTTTGTTTTAAATATTTTTCTCCTTGCCTCATCCTTAGTATTTTTGCATTTTTAAACTGATTAACTCTGGATATCTGATTATATAATCTTTGAGTCTTTTGTCATAACCGCTTTATGACATTTATGAAACATTTTATAACACTCAAGGAAAATGAATACCATATTATCCATTCATTTTAAGACAAAACTTATAATAGTCACTACATAAGTAGCTTTATTATCTAAAAGTTAATGAAAATTACATTTGGTGTGTGTGTGTGTGTGTGTGTGTGTGTGTGTGTGTGTATGAAAGAGAGAAAGAGAGAGAGAAAGTGAGAGACAGAGAAAGTGAGAGAGAGAAAGAGAGACATACCTGGTATGTACCAGATTTCATTAAGATAATTCATTGAAAACATAACTTTGTAAAATTCAAGTTTGTAGGTGTTTTTTATTGTACTTATTTTTTATGTGTAAATATCTATAGCTTCTTTTAATATACCAGCTATAAATCAAATACATTTAAAAATATTATTTTAATTTCAGCTAAACTACCTGACTCTTAACTAAAATAATAGTAGTCATTTGTGACTCAAAAATTTTTTAAAAACCCTAGAGATTAGAATAATTACTACTACTACATCTACTTATTATTTAGTATTCCCATTTCCTGATTCTATTCCTTTGTTCTTTCTGTTATCTGCATGAATAAATAGAAAAAACAAACAAATTGCAACAACAACAGCAACAAAAAAGTGCAAGAGAAGGGTGGGTCTAAAAAAAAAAAGAAAACTGATAGAAAAAGTAAATGCAAACCTTAAACAAAATTTCCCAAATTGCATTAATCTAACAGGCATACCTGTGTGTTTATGTATACCCTAGACAGTTCTTCAAGCAGAAGTGGGAGAAACAAAGAATAAAATGGGGTGTGATAAAATGGACACTGGAAAAAAAACCTGCTGAAATGATTTTTTTAGAGTAAAGTTCCCCTATTGGAAGTCATTTATACAATTGTATGAAAGCCTTCATGCTGTGTCTAATATGAGATTCAATCTACAATAAATAGATAATTTGGCCACATTTCCCAGCCTTGATATAATAAAGGCCTTCCTGCTGTCCCCATTGGGGCATTAACTTGCATTAATATATCTATCCGTTAACTTTCAACTAGGAGATAATTGGGTCTAAGTAAAAGGAAGCAAATATGTTTATTCCAGGCCAGAGTCCAGGTAAACTCCTTGTCTTGAGATTCTGCCTTAGATACCCAGGTGGTGAAGGAAGGGGTTGATAGACATTTTCATGGCAGTGCATACTTCGTGGAGCTGATAGTATGTAATAGGCAATTGCAGATAAGAGGGAGAATCTCAAAGACATATTTGATTAGCTGAGAATTTTGGCAATTGAGAGTTCTGATAATGAATGTCATGAAAAGCTATAGATATTATTTTTCCAGAATTAATTTTAAAACTTCTGAATAGATCAGTCTAACTAGCAGAAAAGTTTCTGGACTGTGGCAGAAGCAGATTCTTCATATGTTTTGATGTCTTTGTCCGGACTGTTGTCTCACAAGCTTTACTGTAATTTAATGCATTTATTTGTACCCTTTCATATCAGGTCCTAAAAGCACTCTCCTTGGATGGAACTATTTTGTTTCCCTCTTTCTGGTTACAAGAGAATGTGATTTCAGTATTGCTCCAACTCTAATAATGATCAGATATATCTCAAATATGAATCTACTCTAAGAAGCTGTCATTACAATAAAAGAAACTCATTTGAAATAGCCATTTGAAACCAGTCACACAATGATGGCATGGAAATTCTGAAGATCTCTAAATAAATGTCTTTATCTAGCATTAAAAGCAATTCAGCCATGAAATAACCTACAACGTTAGGAAAATATAATGTATGTATATAAAGATATGCTATAATTAATCGATGTATTAATACACTAATTAATTACATTTTTTACAATTATCAGATTATCCAAAAATTTCTGTCACTGTGTTTAATAAGCATTTGAGGCTATTATATGTCTACATTGTTTCAATAAACTTTTAAAAACCCACATTTCTTATCTAAAGTCTCCTTTTTTGTATTATATGCCTAATATAATAGTTAAATAATCTTTTAAAAATTCAAATCTCGTGGAGACAATACCTCATTAAATATCCACTATGGTTCACTACTGCTTTCTAATCAAATTCTAATACTTCAGTATGATTTACTTGTTATTATATGTTTGCTTGTTATTCCAAATATTTCCCAAATGTGTCTATCCATTCTCATTTATTACCGTATACTCTAGTTCAAAGCTTCTTGAACAATTCATCTTCCTTTTGTTGTAATTATAAAACTAAATCTCTCTCTCATATATATAATATATATACACATAATATATATTTCAAGCCATGTGTATCAACTCATACAAATAAACATTGTAGTCGGGACCGTGAAGAAAATAGTTTTCTTGTCAAAGTTAAGATGCAGCTTGAGCTTAGCTAGAAAACTCATTAAACACCTGAGACAGATTGAATTGACTAATACCTACATATGTGAATTCCTTGCCACACACAGATAAGCCTATATATTGTTAAGGAAAGAAAAGCAAGTATGTGAGTCATATTTTTGTAGACCAGACACTATGTGGACATTGACTTCTCTATTTGCCCACCTCAGTAAAATGCCTGATCATAGGAAACCCTCAATAAAATTCTGTTAAATTAGTAGATATAGAGGATTAATGCCCAAAACTCTTGCTCAATGTGTGGATCTGTGATGTTAATTCAGATTATGTTAACAGACTTCTCAAAGTGTTGTGAATAGTTTTCCCTACAGTGACTTTTTCACTTCTCATAGGAGTTGAATTTAAACACATTTCTAAATGGAAAAAATATATAAACTATTAAAAACAGAACAATGCTACGTAAAGTTTAGTACACTTTTTAATTTTCTCACTTTTGAAGAATCTGATATTCTTGTCAACCATGTGATTTAAAATAAAATAGTGAAGAAAATGCATTTGATTTTTCTAAATATAAAAATTAACAGATGAAAAGTATGCTTAATATTAGTTATTGTTAAATTAAATTAAATTTGGCATAAAGCTGCCTTCTTTGAATTTCTACATTGTGGACTGCAACCCAGCTTAATATGTAAACAAACTGCAATTTAAGAGTATATTCTTTTAACAAGTATCTCAGTGTCAGTCAATTGCTATCCTCAAGCTTCATCCAACCACTGGCTGTCAAATGTTCAGACTACACTCAAATAAGGTAAATGCTTAACTCTAACTAGTCAAGCTACTTCTGTAGGTTACTTTCTTTCTCTGTCTATAAATACTGTTTGTCCAGTTTGTTAAGTGGAACTCTTTGAACTAGCTCTCTAGGTTCTGAATGCTGCCTGATTCACCAATAATTCTTTGAATAAATTCTCCTAAATTTAATTTTTCTAAGGGTTTTCTTTTAACAATATAAAATTGCATTTGACAAATATTTATAATTTCATAACCACAAAGTGTTCTAATTGATTACCTCTGCTTCAAATTATTTTCAACCATAGGACATTCACTTTATTCTGTGTAATATTTTTGCTTCTTATGGAAAATAGTACCACATTTATAGTAGATTTTAAATTTTTCTATTTTATTCTACTTTGGAAAATAAGTCCAACAAAACACAATGATAAAATAATCAGTTTGAATGTTAATCTTGTTATACACTGAGTTAAACATAATATTCCATATATATTTAGTTCTTTCAATATAATTTAATCATTTCATTGTGTGGGTGCTACAGTTTTCTAGGGCAATCATTCCATGCCCAATACTTGTTCAGATTGTTTGAGTCTACTTGGCTTACTAAAATATTTAACTCAATTGCATGAACTTTTAGAGGAAGGATTCACATGATTCACATACATCAAGAAAACCTGAAACTCTTGCTACATAAGTTTCATGCCTTTATTATCAGAACAGATGCTCAATAAATATGTTTTCAATAAATTTATAAATGAGATCAAATAATGATGGGGTCAGATAAACCAATGATTGAAAATCAACTTGTTGCTTATTAACTGTTTGCCCTTAAAACTTACTTCTCTCATCTTAAAATAGGAAAAATTTATAGCACTGTTTGGAGTATTAAAATGATAGTGAAAAAATACATAAGGTGAAAATTATTAAAGGAAATAATAAGAGAGAACCATTGAGAATATTTGTAGTTTAATAAATGTTTATTATTAATATTATCATTTATTTTATGTGTATTTTCAAACACTAGCTCTTAATCAATTTTCTATTTGTCAGTTTTTAAACTATATATAATTCAAATTATTTATAAGATACATAAAATTAGTGAAATGGGCAAGACCTTCAAAAGCCTCTCAGATCACAAAATGTGACAAGGCACAGAACTGGCATTGAACCAAAATTGATTTGGCTTCAAAATACTGGTGTGACTTTTGCTTTGTCTGTATTGCCTGATTATATACAGGATTAAGAACCACAACTTCTAAGAAGACTGGTTGAGCTCCATTTCCATCCTTCAGAGGGCCTGAGAAATTTCAGAATCTTTATACCTGTGAACTAAGACATATTTGAGCTAGGCTTCTCAATTTATGGCAGGCAGAACAGTGAGATGTTCATGGAAAATTGATGCAGATGAGAACAAACTTCATAACCTGAGTACGAGTGGTTGAACAGACTTGTGATCTGTCCAAATTAGAAACCACAAGCAGAACTGGAGTCTTTTCCCTGAAAGCCTAGGAAGAATTAGCTAATAGTCACCTGTAAATCTTGGGGATATTACTTAATGGTTTAAGCCTCCATTTTTCATGTGATGGGGTATGTGTTTTTTTAAACCTCTAAAATATTTATCAAGCTATAACATTCTGTGTGATAAAACACAAAGTCTTTTCTAGATGATATACAAGAAACCATTTGGAAGAAACTCAAAAAAAGCAGGCTGCAATGCACTCATACAATAATGTTCACACAGGGTACACCGTTTTGAACTTAGAGAAATTTCTGGAAATAGAAAACTGATGAAACACCTTCTGGCTTGTGAAACATTACAAGACCTTATGTGGATATATCAAAATGTTTTTTACCGTTTGCATTTAAACAGCACCTTTGGACATATTTCTTTGAAATTACCAGCAGAGAAACAATTCTCTCAAGTTGATCGCAATGCCTAAGGGAATGTTGAAGAAAGATCTAAAATCTAGACCATGCACCCAAGGAGTACATTTTTGTGATCAGGTGGGAGGTGCTGGTTACCTTACTGCAACTGGAATGCAAAGGTATTTAAGGCTTTTTTTTTTCTTTTTTATTTAATTATTATTTTTCTTTTAAAGATGTGGGGTACAATTCAGGTTTAGGTACATAAGTGGTCATCGTTTAGGTAAAGTTTGGGTACATTTATTGATGTTATGTCCCTCTCCCACCCTCTCCCTCCCTCCCCCTCCGCCCCTTGTCAGTGTCCCACCACTGCCAATCCCTTTCTTATCGTGTTATGATAAATGTTCAATGTCCACCTATGAGTGAGTACCTGTACTACTCAGATCTTTGTTTCTATGATAAATAACTGAGTATTATAGAGTCTAAATCCATCCAAGTTGCTGAAAAGTCCAAATTTTGTCCTTATTTATGACTGCATAATATTCTATCATGTATATGTATCACATTTTCTTTATCCAGACCACAGTTTTTGGGCAGCACAGCTATTGTGAATAATGCTGCAATAAACATGTCTGTGCAGGTATCTTTTTCATGGAGTGATTTGAATTCCTCTACGTGTATTCCCTGAAGGAAAATTGCTGGGTTGTATGGAAGATTGATTTTTAGATCTTTTGGAAATTGCCACACTGTTTTCTACAGAGGTTTTTACAAATTTATACTCCCACCAACCGTGTGGACGCATTCCCTGTTTTCCACATCCTCTCCAGTATCTGTTTTTTTGAGTTATAGACCAATGGAACAGGATAGAGATTCTGGAAGCAAAACCCCAATTTCTCAACCAACTCGTCTTCAACAATGCCTCCACCAACAATCACTGGGGAGATTAGAACTTACTCAGTAAATGGTGCTGGGAAAACTGGTTGACCACATTCAGAAGATTGAAACAAGAACCCTACCTATTACCATACACAAAATCAACTCTAAATGGATCAAAGACCTAAATGTAAAATCTCAAACTATAGTAATCCTAGAAAAAAAAAACCGTAGAAAACACCCTTACAGAAATTGGAATAGGCAACCAATTGATTCTTGACCAATTCTCTAAAACTGAATGTCATAAAGATAAGCTAGACAAGTGGGACCTCATCAAACTGGAAAGCTTCTGCAAAGCCAAAGAAACCATCAAGAGAGCAGGGAGACAGCCCACAGAATGGGAAAAAGTATTTGCTAACTGTAAATCTGACAAAGGTCTAACATCCAGGTTCTGCAAGGAAACAAAAAGTGTCAAAAAGAAAAAAACAAACAGGCCTATTAAAAAGTGGGCAAATGATATGATAGACGCCTCTCAGAAGAAGACTTATAAGTAGCCAACAGACGCATGAAAAAAATGCTCGTCTCACTGATCAACAAATAAAACCAAATTAAAACTGCACTGAGTTACCACCTAACTCTCGGTATTTAAATTTTAAAGTATAAGATCCCTGGAGACCCACTGACAACATCTAGCCTTGCTGCCGATCACTTATGTGGATTTACATATAAACTTTTTGTAAGTAAACAGAGCTCAGAATATATCCTGAGAGAAAACCCCAGCAAATGGTCACGTGTGATTAATTGGTTACAAAACTTCATTCTCACACTTCTTAAATATAGGGAAAAGCGTCTTTTCTGAAGAAAAATCTCTCTTGAAAGGAACAATGCACAGAAGGGAATTTGCTTTTGTAACTGTCACTTCCCTGATGACCTGGTTTCCTTGCTTTAGCTGGAAAAATAAAAGGAATATCATATGTCTGCTAAAACATTCATATGTAATCTTGTTTTAAGATAATAAGTATGGGAAATAATGAAATCCTGACAATGTGCATAGTTTTTATTTCAGTAAGGAAAGCAGTGTATACTAGATTAACAGTAATCTGAATTCTTTAGAGGAAGATTATACCTATATATTTTGGCACATATTTATAGAGGAAATTCAAAGATCATTCACATGACTTTAATGATAAATGTGAATTCAAACAAATTCCTCGGTATGTTGATAGACTATGCTTTCTGAAAAGGTATATATTACAATGTTTCCTTTATTAAAGGAAGAGTAAAGAAATATATCCATGGTGACATTATTTCCATCAAATTAATCAGCAAAAAAAATTTCTATTTCATTCAGATTCATCAAGTACATTTACTATTTTCTCTTAATTTGATATGTTCATAAAAACACTTTATGTAGTCATTTTTTTAAAAATTGGCAAGCCAGTTAATTATTAATATCATTTGTACTTACTAGTGATCAGCAGATTTCATAAAAACTGCATTCATGTTGTTAGTATGGCTGAAAAGATGGTTGTTTCTGTCTAATCATCTTGCTTAAAGTATTAATTTAGATTAGGTAATTAAGTTATTTCTGCCTTTTGGAGGCATATACTTTTCATATGTATTATTTTTAAATTGATATTTCCACACTACTATAATAATCTGATAAACTTATTTAATTCTATAAGAAGGTGACATTAGAAAAGAAGAGTATAAGTTTCAAAATATTTGTAGACTACTAGAGGAACTGCTGTCTCTTTAAACCCTTAGTTCATATGTTCCTACTCTATAAAAATAGAATATTATCATCTATGTTACAGGATTGCCACTAGGAATATGTAAAATTAAAAATTGTATTTGAAAACCATGTATTGTATTTGAGGCAAGATGCAAAACCTGTAGCACATTCGTCTCTCATTCATATATAAAGAGCAAGTACTATTATTAATATTATTTGACTTGTCTTTCTCTCTACTTCTTCCACCTGTATTTCATTTCTGTTCCTTTCCGTTCTTCTCCTCTAAGTGATATCTCATTGTGTTTTTAATTTGAATTTCCATGATAATTAGTGATGTTAGCATTTTTTTATGTTTGTTGGTCACTTGTATATAATTTTTGAAAAATGTATGATCGTATTGTTTTCCCACTTTTTAATAAAGTTTTTTTTGTTGATTTGCTTAAGTTCCTTGAAGATCTTAGATATTAGTCCTTTGTTGAATATATAAGTGGTGAATATTTTCTTCCTTAATGTAGCTTGTATGTTGTTGATTATTCATTTGGCTGTGCAGAAAATTTTTAGTTTAATTTAGTCACATTTATTTATTTTTTCCTGTGTCGCATTTCCTTTTGGGACCTTAATCATTAATTCTTAGCCTAGTTCAATGTCTAGAATAGTTTTTCCTAGCTTTTCTTCTAAAATTTTTTAATGGTTTTAGGTCTTATATTTAAATCTTTGCTCCAGGTTGGGTTAATTTTTATATATGATGAGAGATAAGGATCCAGTTTCATTCTTCTACATGTGGCTATCCAATTTCCCCAGCACTATTCTAAATTTAAAGCAGATGCATTTGTTTTATATAAAATTTAAACAACAATAAATTGAAATTTCTTTTACCTTCCTACTGAAATGTCACTAACTTTAAGAATAACTTTGTGCAAAGTATGCATTTTGCTTTTATAGGTGAAAGAGTAACCAGTTCAAGCTTATTAATAAGTAATTAAAAATTGCTGCCGGGCTCGGTGGCTCAGACTGTAATCCTGCGCCTTGGGAGGCTGAGGTGAGTGGATTGCCTGAGCCCGCGGGTTCGAGACCCGCCTGGGCAGGCGAAACCTCATCTCTACAATAAATCAAAAAAATTAGCCGGGCATGGTAGCACGCGCCTGTAGTTCCGGCTACTCGGAAGGCTGAGGCGGAAGGATCGCCGGAGCCCAGCGGGTCGAGGCTGCGGTGGCCGGGAGCGGCCACTGCACTTCAGTCTGGGCAATCGAGTGGGACTCCAACTCAAAAAAAAAAAAAAAATTGCTTAATTGGTCAGATGCGATGGCTCAAGCCTGTAATCCCAGCACTTTGGGAGGCCAAGGCGAGAGGATAGCACCTGAGCCCAGCCTGGCTAACATGGTGAGACTTCGTCTCTACAATAAATTTAAAAAAAATGCCAGGCGTGCTAGCGTGTGCCTTTAGTTGCAGCTACTTGGAAGGCTGAGGTGGAAGGATTGCCACTGGAGCCCAGCACGTCGATGCTAGGATGGCTATGAGTGTGCCACTGCACTACAGCCTGGGCGATGGAGTGAGACTCCAAGTCAAAAAAAAAAAAATTGCTTAATTACAGATCAAGTCTCATTGGATATTTCCAAAGTAAGATGAAACATGAGATCGTTACATCTTTCTGGTAATAAATCGGAAATGCCAATGTTTGGCTAATAAATTAGACTATATTATTATTATTATCTCCCAGTGTAGAATATACCATTTAACCAATGGCTTTTAAGGTATAACCAATCTCATAATCTGGAAATAAGAAAAAGCTCTGTATCTCTCTTACATTTAACAAATTGCTTTACCAATAAATAAGATAAGCAGGAAACTGCAGCCCTAGATCCTAGATTATTTTCCTCTAATCTAAGTATATAAAATTAATGATTTGAAATTATGACCACTATCATGATAATACCTACTATGCATTAATTGTTTGCAATTTATTATTTACTATGTTTGAGCATTCATATTCATGTCATTGACTTAATACTTGAACATCTTAAAAAAGGGATTTCTGTTAAGAAACATCTGATATATTTTTACAATCAGAGCACTTATATAAAATCATAAAATTTGGAAGCAAAGAAGTTCTTGAATACAGATTATTCAAATTTATATTTTATTGATGATGAAACTGAGACCCACAGAGAGATCTTTCCAGAGTTAAAGAATAGAAAATGACGGATTGTAGATGGAGCTCATTTCTTCTTATGCCTGTCTGTTTCTTTCTTTACACTTTCCTTAATCATATTGAAATGTAAGCAATTCTATGGCATGCGTCTGTGTTCATGTGCCTTCGTATCTCTGTGAACAGAAATCCGCACACTTATTTCTTAGTAAGTTTTATGGGGATGCTCAGGACCAGATATTCTCAGTCATGCCCGGGAATGAAGACACATGCAAAAGCAAGCAGATATCAAGGATTCCATGTTGTCTTGTCAACTCAAATGTGTCTTTACACAGGCAGTTATTCTTCCCTGATCATTCAGTGAGGATGAAGTTTGAGACAAACTCAGAATAGTTGGACAATGGGAGTTTCTTCAGATTGGCTCTTTTGACATGATCCCAGAAAACTTTAATAACTTTCTATTATTTTGGTATAAGATTTCAGACACAGCTTGTGCATTTTTGTCCCAAACCTAAAATCAGTTATTTCTTCAAGCAGCAATATGTTGTATAAATGGGAAGGGGTACTTAGAGACTACAACATAGGTGTTAGAAGTACTCATTACTACTGGTATAGTCATTGTTTCTAGTGTGTTAGTGGATAGAGATACTTTGTGTGTGTGTGTGTAATTCTTCAGCATCTATGAGGGCGTTGTTTTATTAAGCTCTAATATACATTCCAACTTCTAAGGTTACCAGAGGTACTGACACTACATTAATACAGTAGAACAAAATAGAAGAAATACATCTTGCCAGCAGGTCAGAACAAACATTCATTTTTCAGTGGAAGTAGTTATGTAACTGATGGCTACGATGCTTTCCAGTAGCTGTCTCCACTCATCCTCAGAACTTCAGGTTCAAGAGAACAAGGTTCACTTCAGGCAAGTAAGGGATCTGCTCTGTCATATAACCTACATGACTCACAGCGGCCAATATCTCTTACAATAACTCCATAGACATAGCTACATGGGTATGAGTCATCAAGGAAAAAGTCGCCAAAGCTGAGAAAGCCCGGAGTGATGACTTTCCATTAGCGATTTATAAATTATGCATAGACTTCTCAGACAATATAACACAGGTATTGTTGTTGAATAATGCTGGTGAATAGAGATAGGTGTTAAATAAAATGTGCCATAAGTTATTCAGATCAGTATTTCTACTCAGTCCTATAGATATCTTATTTAACCTCAGTTTATATTGTAGTTCTTACACCAAAAATCCCAGTTCTTTTTTTTTTTTTTTTTTTTTTTGAGTTGGTGTCTCACTCTGTCGCCCAGACTGGAGTGCAGCGGCCGCTCCCGGCCACCGCAGCCTCGACCCGCTGGGCTCCGGCGATCCTTCCGCCTCAGCCTTCCAAGTAGCTGGAAC
>CAUYQG010280179.1:0-52539 GCA_963574415.1 Tarsius wallacei | reverse complement strand
GCCTCAGCCTTCCAAGTAGCTGGAACTACAGGCGCACGCTACCACGCCCGGCTAGTTTTTGATTTATTGTAGAGATGAGGTCTTGCTTGCCCAGGCGGGTCTCGAACCCGCGGGCTCAGGCAATCCACTCACCTCAGCCTCCCAAGGTGCGGGATTACAGGCTGAGCCACCGAGCCCGGCTGGAACATCAATATTTAAAGAATGGATAAAGGTAAAGGATCCTGGGAAGGCTACCTGCAAGGATGAATGTAGAGAGAAGAGAAAAATCCAAGGTGGGGCTAGTTTAGAAGATGAAGAAGAGGGGTCCATGTAGAAGGGTTTGGCCAAACTTGCCAAATGCTTCAGACACATCAACAACGGTTAAGAGTTAAAGGTTCACTGGGGCTGACATAGGGAGTAACTTTAAAAGTGGAGTGACAGAAGAAAAAGACAGGTTGTTGAAGTGTGTATTATTATTATTATTATTTTTGAGTTGGAGTCTCACTCTGTCGCCCAGACTGGACGGCCACCGCAGCCTCGACCTGCTGGGCTCCGGCGATCCTTCCGCTTTAGCCTTCCAAGTAGCTGGACCTACAGGCGCGCGCTACCACGCCCAGCTAGTTTTTGATTTATTGTAGAGATGAGGGCTCGCCAAGTGGCCCAGGCGGGTCTCGAACCTGCGGACTCAGGCAATCCACTCACCTCGGCCTCCCAAAGCGCGGGATTACAGGCTGAGCCACTGAGCCCGGTTAAAGTGTGCATTATATTAAGAAGATGGTGATAGGATACAAGAGTTGAAGGGGCTACCTTGAAAAGAAGTGTTTCTTCCTAAAAGTCCACAAGAGAAGAAATAATAATAGACGGACATATAGTGAATTTTGGAAGTGAATGGCCAGTTTAGCAGCTGGAGAGGATCTGGAGGTAATTTGTATGTGGTGGCCTTTACTATGTGAACTGACAGATCAGTAGGCTAATGGAAGAACAGGACCTGAGAATGGTGGTAGTTGGCATCAAGACTGTGAGGAATGAAAGAGGAGAAAGAATACAAGATTGTGGTCAGACGGACAATTTTTCAAGGTCAAGACTCTAGAGGTAGCTGTTGGCGGGGCAGACTGTAGCCATAAATTTGAGTTCCTGGAATGGGAGAGAAGGCTATGAGAATAAGTAAAGCAAGATTCTGGAAGATGAGACGCTGGAAGGATCTTTCAACAGATCTCGAGGGCATCTGAGATGGCAGCAGGGGTTGGGGGTGGAGAAGAAGATTGTGAACTGACGCCAACACTCAGCAAATGTTGAATGAGTGTCTACTTTGTGCCAGGCACTGGATACCATGGTCCCCAGTAAACACAGGGGATGAATTTAAATCCAGTTAATGTGTGAGAGGGCTGAGGAGTAGGAGACAACGGTACAGCCTCATATTGTGACTAATGGTGACAAGAGAGTCTTCGAAGCCCATGGGAGTAGACATTTCTATGATTGGCAATGGGGCCTAGGAGAATGCAAACCCCCCTGGGTTGTGGGCTGTGCGTTTTAAAGCATGGAGGTGAGGACTGTGGGCAGAGGAACAGCCTTCCCTGAAGGAAGCTGCAGAGAAGCAGAATCATTAGGGACGCACCACGTGCCTAGCCATGTGTTAACCGCTTGAATAACGACAGCGTTTGGCCCTGCTCTGAGGGTCCTTGGAACCTTTTTGAGCACCCATCTGTGCCGCCAGATCTTGAAGGGTTTACTGTTTCTCTCTGCTCTGTTGGCTAAGCCCTACTCACACAGGGATAATGAAGGTCTCATTTGCCTCCGACAATATGGTGCCTTTCTGCATAATTTACATGTTTTCTTCAAGGCTCAGACACTAAGTAATGAGGTAACAAATTCTGGTGCAGGGTCTTGCTACTGAGACATGGAAACCCAGACTCGGTGCCTTTATTCTTCTGTGGCATCTTCCAGGGCAAGTCTGCAGCCTGGAAAGTTGTCTCTGTCTTGGTCTTGGCAGGAACCTATTAAAGAGGGGACTTGGACTTCTCAGGGTGACTGGAGGCATCTAAGTGCTAGCTCTATGTCACTGTCACCTCCTGAAATTCAGCTGCAGTCAGTAGATTTATAAATACTTCTCTGAGATTGGATTTTGTTTCCAATTTGTAAGAACATTAACCACCACTTATTGAGCACTTACATGTGTCAGCCATTGTGCTGAGGATTTACATAAACTATTTTTTAAAAATCTGCACAGCAATCAACAAAATAGGTGCTTACTTGCCCTTCCTCCCTTCCTTCCTCCTCTCCTTCCATCCTTCTTTCCTTCCCTCCTTCCCACCCTCCCTGCCCTACTTCCTTTTCTCATTCCCTCCCTCCCTTCTTCCCTCCCTCCTTCTCTCCCTCCCTTTATTCCCTCCCTCTCTCCCTTCTTTGCCCCCCTTCCTCCTTATTTTAAGGAGGTAACTGAGACTTAGGGAAAGATCAGTTTTTTGCAAACACAGCTCCTGAAAAAGATAAGATTCACGAATTACAAGCACCTTTGCCCTAAATCCAGAGCCTGCCCTCCTAGCCACTCCCACATCACTCCTTAGGTCTTGTATCTCATCCATCCTCTGAATTCATTCTGTAAGTGTATGAATAGTGTTTCAGGGCTTACACGTATATTCATCTGACAGTCTTTCACTGAATATCAACTCTGCTGGACCCTATGGGTAGGACTCTCTAGGAGTTTAGGATTGATAGAGTGTAAAACAAGGCAAAGGGTGAAGGTCTTGAGGGTAGGGATAGAGACAGGAGCCATCTTAGATCACAAAGAGCTGTGTCCACACTCAGTAGTTTGGACTTTCTTCCACAGGTGATGAAGAGATGCTTGAGAACTTTAAACAGTGGAGAGAATAGTATGCAAACAAATATTCACCGCCTATCCCCTGTGTGTCAGGTATTCAAGAGGGTGGCAGTGCAGGGAGCAGGGTGAGGCAAGCCATGTATCAAGTATGCAGAAATTAAGAACTCTTAGAGTGAGTGCATCCTTAAACTTTATACCCTCAGCACATGGCTTGCTTTACCCTAGTCCAGGCCCTGGAGGGTGCTGTGCAGGAGTAAAGGGGGAATACCACGTGGACCTCCACCCTTAAAGCATGATGAACTTTGGGGAGAGGAATGGGTAGAGTTATAATTACCAACTTAATACAAGGACTGATTTTAGATATTATTGATGTTCCTACTGGAGAAGATGAGAACCTAACCATCTATGACCTTCCATTATCCTCTCAATTGAACTTAATGGCAGGTATTTCTAACAGCATTTTGAAAGTCTTCTCAAGTACGTGATGGGGTTTTACTAATTCCATTTGGTTTTTGCTGTTGACTAGGTAACAGCCTCCGGTACACCAGGTCCGGAAGCTGGTTCTGAGAACTCCTACAATATAGGTTCAGCTTTGGTCACCAGGACCCACCAGGACTCAAAGTCAAGCTAGATAAGAGCTCAATTGCTTGGGATGAAAGTAGGACAGCAGAGCAGCCTCTATATTTTTCTAACTTTTAGAATCCAAGATTGGGAATCCTTCAGATCTTTCCAGTCTTTTGACTCTGACTCTGACAGTCCAAAAACTAGTTCATCGCCCTTTACGAATTACAATCACCTTTGCCCTAAATAAAGAGCAGCTGTCATTCTGGGTCACTTCTGCCCGCACCTTTTCAACCTCAATAATTCCTAATGGTTTAGACTTGTGTTATTAATATGTAGTGGGGATTAAGTGGCTAAAGAGCAAAACTGCAATGAGGTATCATGTTGCTAGAGGTGAGGGAACACTGTTGGCATAACACAGGACATGACTGCAGAATAAAATGTGAAGCGGTCCATGCAGACCCTGCTTTGTCAAGGGCGAGTCAGACATGGAAAATGCTCGATACTGAAAAGAGTCGTTGACCAATCCAGCCTGGATGCTTGGAGAATGCTTGCTTACACTGGGGCATCAAATGCAGGGGGTTTGGGATTCTCTTAGGAAGGCAGAAGACATCTGCTTTCAGTTCTGATTGTCAACTAGATGATGAAAAGCAGCTCAGTTCAGTGGAAAGGGCATGGCCCGAGAGATGAGAGACTTGTTTTGAGTCCAACTCTTGCTACTGACCCAGGACAAGTAACATGGCTTCTCAGGCACCTGATTTTTCTTCGCTTCCAAATGACTAGATGATCATTCATGGTGCTTTCAGATCACAGACTTCTTGTTCTATGAATGCCCAGGAAAAAAGAACACATCATCCCATCTGGCTCCTTCCTTATACAGGATGAACTGCAGTGCTGTAGTTCTTTGGAGACAGATGGTAGGCAGGTATCTGTTTCCATATTTGGTAGGAGGTAAGAGGAGAAGGGAAAGGAAATAATGATGTGTGAGCCAATCCATTCAGGTAGGCTGGGTCCCCACCCAGCCCCTCTCTCCCGCTATTCAAGGTATGTGACTGGTCATTGGGCCTCTCAGCGTCTGGTCCCTGACCCACCCTCTTCAATCCAGTGTACTGTTTTTAGGATTCTTCCCCGGGGGACCCTCTGGGCCTACCTTTTTGGGGATTCTCTGTTTTTGATGAGGCTTTCAGTTGTTGCTGTCACAGTCCTCAGCCCTAGAGGTCCTCATTGAAGCCAACCAAGCATGTAACACTTCAAAAGGAATGAAGCCATATGTGAGACATCGAACACTGAAAAATCCCTCTTTGGGCATGGCTTCTGTCCTTCTACTTTCCTCCCAGAGCCTGCTGTATAGAGTAACGGACAGAGCAGAGGCTTTGGAGTATGGCAGAGGTATGGGATCCTGGGCAGGGGCCTTCCTCCTGAGCCTCCGTGTCCTGATTTGTGTAGTGAAAGTAACAACATGCCTCTCAAGAGTGGATGAGAGAATTAAAAGAGGGGAGCATGAGAAACACCCAAGGGCTTAGAAAGAACGCGTGGGCCACCTCCTATCTCTCTTGCAGGTGTCACTCAGTTGAGTGCCCAGATCTCTTCCATCCCAGATGATAAGTCAGTCCTGGGAACTCCTTCCTTCTGCTGGGTTTGGATTAGACATGGACAGGTGACCTCATTCTTGCTAATGAGACATGAGAGGGAATCTGCTGGGGAGGGATGGGGGACCTTTGGAAACTTTCTGAAGTGACTTTTATAATTCTTGTAGCTATGTTGCTACTGGCCTGAGGATAAAGCCAATGTATAGAGAGGGCCAGAGCCCATAGGTTGTAAGAGAGGCAGAGTCAGAACCCTCATCTGACTTCTGCTGTGGGTTAACACATACCTAAGTCCTTATTATTTAAACAAATTTGATTTAGGGATTTCTGGTCCTTGAGGCTGAAAGCATCCAAATTGCTAAGCCTCCTGTTATGGGCTCCTATTCTTTGTCATCAATTCTTCCTGGTCTCATGGTTCATCCTCAATTTCCTTCTGCCATTCTTGATTTATAGCTCAGCTGGGGCTCCAGAGTCAGCCATTCCAGCAGTAGGATACTCCTTGCCAATCCATATGCCATTGACATTTGGCCATTTCTGCCTAAACAAGTCCTGGTATTGTTCATTTGTCCCCAGTTTTCAGGACTGCAGAGTATTGCTGGAGAAGAATGCAATCATGCCTGGTAGCCATATTATAAGTCCATGCTTCCTTTCCTTGCTGGAGCCTTAGCTTCTGTTCCAGTCAACTTGGCCTCCTTGCTATTTCCTCTTTCATGCAATTACTCGTGGAGGGGTTGCTGCCAGTGGGTGTGCCCTCTTACTCTCTCTCCCCTAGAACAATCTTCCCAGGCCAGTCCCAAACTCTGCCTCCTGTGAATTGCTATAACTCCACATCTCTCTTCAAATCCAGGTCAACCTCCTGACATGGGTATTTGCCCATTTCTTGTCTATTCCCTAGTAGACACTGATTCACTTAGACATGACTTGTTAAATATGAAGAGCCACACAAACATACACTAAGAAGGAAGCAAAGGGTGCAGGTTTTCAATCAGACAGACTTCAGTCTGAAAACGGGCTGTGCCAGTTAATAGCCAGGAAAAACAGGGAAAATGATTAAACTCTTTGCTACAATTTGTATCTGAAGATGGAACTAATAGCACCTACCTAAGATGGTTGGGAGGTTTATATGAGATAATTGTACTGAAATATATATATGCAAATATTAGGCACTAGTAGGCCCTCAATATGACTTGTTTTCTTCCATTTTACCATACGTCTGAAAGATCACACCTTTCTTTCTGCTGGCCAAATTGTGTGTGTGTGTGTGTATGTGTGTGCGTGTGTGTGTATGTGTGTGTGTGTGTACACAAAACCTTTCTCCATGGATATCAAGTAATCTATAATATTATAAAACTAAAATCATATTGGCCACATTCAAGTACATATCACTGCTTGTTCCTCCCTTTACCCATCCAATGAGGTTGACATACAGGTATGAACTCAACACTCAGTGCACACCGTCTATCGGCCAGTGCTGGGTTACACAAAACGATGGGCAGATGGACTGACTACGGAGCTAGTCTTTTGTCCTAAGAGTTCTCATCACTATGTCTTAAACGCGTGGAGCACTTCATAGTAAATACTTCTGCATGGCAGATTGCCTCATTCAGATGTTTACTCCTTCCTCCCCAGCGATAAAAGCAGAGGCAGTACTGTGCAATTTTGAGTCCTTCCTGTTACTGTTCTGGAGTGATGATCAACCTTTCGTGGGCATAATAATGAGTTGGGGATTTTCTCTATGGGCAGGTTTCTAGCCTCACCCTTAGAGGTTCTGCTTGGGTAGGCATGGGAATGATCCAAGACTGCATCTTTAACAAGCATCCACTGTGATTCAGATTTAGGTGAGAAACACTGAGTGCTGCGTTGTGAGTGGTGGCACATTATGACATTTCAAGTGGGCATGGCTAACAACCAAGGCCATTCACTGACTCTCACCAGATGGACCTCAGAGTCCTGCGACTAACATGGGAACCATGGATCTGATGCCAGAGGAGGCATTCCTGGGGCAGAGGAGATTTCAAGAGAGAACAGGTTGAGCGTTAACAAGGAAGAGCTTTGGCACTGGTCCAAGAAATAGGATAAGCTAAATCTCTGGATCTGTCTTGGAGATCAGAATTGCCTGGGGAGCATTTGGAGGTGAGATGGGCAGGTAAGCTTGGTGAAGAAAATGAACCACCAAGGCAAGGAGCTTGGACTCTGGAAACTTGACCGAATTTTCTATGTCAAATAAAAGATTTATTTGTTCATTTCCTTTTTGGCCTCCATTATTATTTTATATAGTTTCTGTCGCAAATATCAACTCAGTTTGAAGAAATAGCTCTGGGTAAGGTTAGTTACTGGAAGATGGGAATTAAATAATGACCATTCATTGATTTTATTTAATTCCTTCAAGAGCCAGGAACTTTATATACATTATCTATGATTTCACAGGCACATGATAAGATACATGTTAATTGTCTACGTTTTTTGAATGAGGAACTGAAGTTTCAGGGAGGTTAGGCAATTTTCCTAGTAGCACACAGCAAAGAAGATACAACCACAAGGTGAGCCCTTCTTCCTGGAGATTCTCCTTGTGCCTCCTCATACACATGGGAGGACTTTATCCTTCAGTAACTAGTAAAAAGACCTCTTAGGACCCACCAATCCAGCCTTATCAGACACCCGGCAGAGAAAGTGATTTCTGAAGCCGGAGAAAACCCTGGGAAGATTGCTCAGTTCCTGCGCAAGCTGCTTCCCAGCTGGGGATAACAGTTAATCTTGAAAATCAATTCAGTGCCTGCTCTCGCTGCAGACGCTCCCCAGGGCAGGCCACGTCTCCTCTCACTGCTGTTAAACAGCACAGAGAGTGGGGAATTGAGCAGGATAAGACAAGCAGTCGCTGCCAGTGTGAGGAGGTCAGGGGCAACTGTGTGGTGGGCCTTAGAGCACCCGCTCTGGGGCTGGTAGGTGGCACCTTCAGCCTCAGGGGCACACAGGGTATGGGTGGACAAGAAGTGATTCTGGCCTTTTCAGCCTGAGAATGAGCAGAATCAGCACATGTAGGCGACCTCCATCTCTCTCACAGCCTGGGCATGGGCGTTTTTGGCTTTGTGGCAAGGTTGTTCTTCTCTGAATACTTTCTGGACTATGGCCCTGTGTCTTCTGAGAGCTCTCCAAAAGTGGGCATGGCTTACCTGAGGGTGACAACTGAGCAGGGAGCCCAGGACCCTCTGTGTGTGTCTGCAAGTTTCAACATCTCATATTTGTGTTTCCTTAAGGCTGCAGTTATGCCATACTGCTCCAAGACTGGTAGACTGTGCCAGAATATTCTAGAATCTTCTTCCAGATTCTAGAAGAGAGGCAGAAAATGCCACTTTGAGAGAGAATCAGTTCTGCTTTCAAAAAAGTTGAGATGAAAGGCCGATGGCATCCCTCAGTGGCAGTATTACTTTATAGCACCATGATGTGCATCTTAGAGAATTTCACCCATGAGATCACAGCTCGGGGAGGTAGACAGGGCTGAATCTCTTGTCCCCATTTTACAGAAAAGAAAATTGATGCTCAGAGACTTTCACAAGGCTTGGAATGACAGAAGGCAAATTCAAATACAGATCTTCATAGTTATGAATATCTGTTTTTTTTGTTTGTTTTTACAATTACGCCTTGCTAACATGATGTGTATTTCTGAGACTGAGTATCTTCTTTTCTGAGAATATTGTCTGCTTTAGAGTAATTATGAAAATAATAATGTATATACAGGAGGGCAGTAAGGAGTCATGGAGACAACAGATGTGAAAGTGCATTGTAAAACAACTGGGCCATGAAAGGGAACGGAATACTCATGTCACCCACACTTTGTCCCCTCATCTCCCCTTCAAATGTTCCTCAGCAATGACTTTTCTTCCTTTCTTGCCTACCTGGCTCCATCACGTGAGTGAATACAATGAGAACGAAAACCTGGGGGTTGTGCAGTGGGGAGTACTGTCACCATTTTATAGACAAGTCAACTGAGGCTCAGAGGGACGACCATCTGCTGTGGATAAGCATGAAGGTGCTCTGTTCCTCTTGCTGTGCCCGCAGAGTCTTGGGACAGCAGCTCACCTCCTGGACGTGTTCCTGTCCACCCTGCTTGGTCTCTCTGTACGGTGACCTGAAGGCTTTCAGACCCCACGTGCTGCAGGGAGAGCCCATGCACACATCAAGGTACCATCATACCTCATTTACACACATCCCCATCCCCCAATGGCTCTAGGGTGGGGAGGAGTCTTCTTCCCAGTTGAGGCCCAGGAACAAGGTTGTGTGAGGGTTGCTCCCCCAAACCACACAGTAGGGGGCTGCCAAAATGTCTTCAATTCAGTGGGCAACAGAAATGGCCAATGGAACTCTGGCACCCTTCCCCCAACAGTCCATAGGGAGAAGGATATTTTCTCAAACCCAATTTTCCTGGTGCTTTTAGCCATCGGGGGAAAAAAAAGCTACCCAATTCCCCCCTCTAAGAATCAGGAATTGTGGAGAGAACTGGGCACTAGGGTCAAAGACTGGAAATCTGGGTTTTAGGAATGAGCGCAATTTCCAGAGAAAGGCTGCATGTGGCTGAATTTCAGTTCTGCTATTTCTTAAATGTGCAATTTTGGACAATTCACTTGATTTCTTCAAGCCTCAGTTATCTCATCTGAAAAACTGGTGTTCATCCATTAATCCAAAAGGTTTATGATGAGAGAGCCAGTGATGCTCTAGGTCTGGGGAATCCAGAGGCAAATAAGGCAGTTGAAGACTCAATGGCTGTTACAGATTCAAGGGGCCAATAGCTAGTGAGGGAAGCAGACGGCAAATAACTACACAAAACATTTTACACAGGGATGTATATGTCGAAAAAAAAGTCGCATATGGTGATGACTAGGGGGGACCTTTAGATTGAGGAAGTTAGGGATGGTGTCTCCGAAAAGGTGACATTTGAATGAGATTGGAATGACATGAGTGAACTACCATGCCAAGACCTGAAGCTGGGCAGTGAGGAAATAGAACAAGGTTTCAGGTAGATGGGACAGCCTGGCACAGACCCTGAAGGAGGGGCAAGTCTGATGAGCTCAGGGGCCTCCAGAGTGGAAAGGTGGCCAGGTGGCTGGAGAGAAGCTGCAAGAAATGGGGCAAGTGGTAGGGGAGGTCAGAGAGCGCGGCAGGGTCAGATCCTGTTGGGTCTCAAGGTCATGATAAGGAATGCAATGTCACTGCAGTGGGGTGGAAAGCCACTGGTGGGATGTAAGCAAAAGATCAACAGGACCTCAACTGTATCTGTAAAATATGTGCCAGACTGCTAGTGAGGAAGGAATAAAGCTGGAGAAGCCAAGAGTAGAGTAAGGAGATAGTTTGTGGTTGTTGCCGTTGTCCAGGCAATCGACTGCAGAGACTTGGATTACAGTGGAAATAAAGAAAAGAGCTCAGATGTGGGATGTCTTTTGTGGGTAGGGCTGGAAGAACATGATGAGGGATTATATGAGGTGGTGTGGGAAAGGGAGAATCCAAGATGGCGCCTGGTTTTAGGAATGACTGTCCAGCCATCTGGTGAGGGCTGACCTAGATAACAGATGAGTGGTACATAGCGGGGCACCAGAAACTTAGAAAAGGATTCATGCATTTTTATTATATTCATTATTCCTGGTACCAACTCTGTGACTCGTGTTCAGTTGAACTTTGGGTGCATGGCTCTCTGCTCCTCAATTTCCTCAGGTATATAGTATGGCAGGACAGGTATGCATTCATCCATTTGACAAATATTTCTCAGACATTCACAATGCATGAGGCTCTATGCTGACTACCAGAGATATGGGGTAAAGAAGACCAAATAGTATCTGTCCTTATAGTGCTTATAGGAAAGTGGAGAAGATATTATTGAACAGGTAGTTCCCTCCTGGAGAAGGTGAGAAGGAGCTGATGGCTGGAAGATCTGGTTCAAGTACATGTCCAGAGAAGACTTCCTGAATGGGATGATGTGTAAATGGGGGTCACTAGGATGAGTAGTGAGGGATGGGGATGGGTGGTTTGGGTAGGAAGCAAGGAAAGGAGGGTATCAGACAGGAGTAGCAGCATGAGTGAACTGCTTGAGGTGTGAAAGAGCATGGCTTGTCCAGTGCTCACATGCCCAAGTGTTGAGCTGCCCAAACACTCCATCTCATGCTTGGGAGACCATGGAAAGAGAGGGTGCCAGGACTCATCAAATGCAGATGGGGCATTTTAAAATTATCTGGAGGGACCAAAGATTTGCTCACATCTTGTAGAAGGTTAGTAACCAACGGTAAATGCTTGTGGTCCTTTTGAGAGGGTCTGGCCTCTAGTTATGTGTTGCTTAACTTTTTGGCTAAGATAATTTATCAGTGGTTCTTCCATACAGCTGCACATCAGCCTCACTAGGAGAAACCTTAGAGAAAGTGCCAGTTTCCAGGTTCCACTCCTGAATTTTGATTTTTATGTTTCTCTACAGCTGTTCCTGATGTTCAGCCAAGGTTGGATGCTGCTTAATTAAGGAAATACTCATCACTGGTTCTGCAACACATCTGAGTTCTATTCTTGTGTGCAAGTGACTCACTAAAAAGGTGCTAGTCTCTTCTATCTTGGCTTTCAAATGAACAAAAGGCTTGGAGCTGTGCTTTACTATCTTTCCCTCGATCTTGACTGAGGACAGTTATGAGAAACAGTTATCTTAAAAAATTTCTGTATTTACCATAGAACTATTTTTGAAGCTATTACAGTGTTCACTGTGATCAATTTACTTCAATTAAACAACTGGTATACCATCCCCCAGATAGTATGCATTTTTTCCTTGGCTGCTAGGAAGCTCAAAGTCAAATCTGAAGTTCACCTCTCGTAACCATATTAAACCACACAGACAGCATATTGGCATACCACTCTTCTGTTGGTCTTAATTGCACATGTTTAGTTTGATGTATTGTCAAGTATTCATGAAGAGCCCACAGTTTCTAAATCTGACAGAGGTTCTTCACCAGCACCAATCTGCCAGTTACTGGAGTCCATGGAAGAATAACAAAGATCAAAGGCATCACTGTTGCACATGCAGCACACACTCTGAAACCAAACCGCTAGGCACTTGGGAGTAGAGCATTTGTTGGAATCACATGCAATTAGACCACTAGGCACTTGGGAATAGAGCATTTGTTGGAATCACATGCAATTAGGCCAAAGGTAAGAGTGTCTTTCTCATGATTCCATCAAGAAAGAAGTTTCTGATCTGAGTCAGAGTTTGTCTCATGGATGTTTCTTTAAAAATTATAGCAAGACCCGGAAGAACTCAAATCACTCCATAAAAAAGATACCTGCACATGTATGTTTATCGCAGCATTCTTCACAGTAGCAAGACCATGGAACCAACTGTACTGCTCATCAAAAGAGGACTGGATAAAAAAATGTGGTACATATACACAATGGAATATTACACAGCCATAAAGAAGAATAAAATCATAAACTTCACGGCAACCTGGATGGACTTAGAGTCTATAATCCTGAGTGATCTTTCATAGAAACAAAGAACTGAGTCTCACATGTTCTCACTCATAAGCAGACCTTGAACAATTATTGTAATACTATAAGAAAAGGATTGGCAGTAGTGGGAATCTGCCTGGGGAAGGGGAGGCACACCTCATCAAGAGCACCTGCATAATACACATTTGTATACCTAACCCTGAATTGTAACCCACATCTTTAAAACAAAAAAATTAAAAATTTATAAAAAAATAAATAAAAATATAGTCCCAGAAAAAAAAATTATAGCAAGAAGGTGTACACAGTGTGCAAGCCTTTCTCTCTCCTTTGCTTATCACAGCAACTCCCAGAGACAGGTATCACTAGAAGCTCTTTCACAGAGGAGGAAACTGAGGCCCAGAGGGTGTCAATGGATGATCCAATGCTGAAACCCAGAAGGTAGCAGACCTGGGATGTCTGTCTTTTGGTTATGAGTCTCATATTTCTTTGGAATGTATCTTTCTGTCCCTTATAATTGAGCCTGACTTCATGGAGCCAGCCTGTGCTGGGGCCTTATAAAAAGTGGTTTTATTCCTCCCTTGGGGATTCCACCTGGCCCTCTCTATTGGCGCTTTCTGTTTCTTCTCAGCTAACCAGGTCTTTTGATGATATGCTTCCCTATTTCTGACAGCCCAGTTTAGGTATTGTTATTCCAACTTTGACCTTTATCTCCAGTATTAACGAGAACATCTCTGTCTTCCTCTTAGAGCTTTTTTCTACCTTCCCATCTTCCCATGGCACCTCAAATCCCTTCTAAGCTTTACATCTAATAACTGCAGAGTGGAGGAGTCCACCCCCGGAAATCATGGCACCTGTCTCCGGTGGGGGGAACCGTGGGAGCTGCTTTGCTGATTGTTCCTGGTTGGGGCCCAGCTGATTGTTGGAAGCCTGACTGCACTCGTTGCTCAACTTTTAGAAGGGATTTTTCTCTCTCTTTCCCTTTTTATTTGTTGTTGTTATTATTTTTATTATTTTAGTTTATGCCCTTCCTCATTCCACAATCAACTTAAGGGGGCTCCAGTCTAGAGACCTTCCCTACCGAAGCTGAAGCTTCCATTTTGCCCCAGGACAAATCATTTTTGCACCAATCTGGGGGGACCTGAGATCTACTTCAATGGGAAAGACTTGGGCCCAGAGGGCTCCTTCCGCCTGTATGTACCATTACAATTATGCTGTCAGCAAACTATCCATTTTTGAAATTACACCCGCATTATGGGTTATTTATATAAGGTAGACTAAAGTGTCCATAATGCTTATCCATAAGGTGAGTGCTTTCTTATTTTTCACTGCTTTCTACTTAAAAGTCACCACCTGTTTCCTGGATTTGAGCCAATTTGCCACCCGTTTTGATAGATGGCGCTACGTCTGTGCTTTTAGACTGTTATCCACCTTCTTGGGTGGCACTGATCTCTATTAGTTTTCTGAGTTTAGAAGGGTCACAGTCTCCACCAACTAGGTTACCAAAACAGGTGAGCCTACTCTCTTCAACATGTACACACACACACAAAGTTTTTCCATAGCTTTATAGCCTCTGATTTGAGTGGATTTCCATGGGCTCTTCCTGCCTTAAAAAAGATTAGAATACTTTTCTTGGTCTGGAAACATCAGTGTCTGTCTAAGTAGCCTATGATTTCCTTGGTCTACCAGAACTTCTTTCTTGCATCAAAGAATCTGAAATGGAACTTGAATGATCCTCCTCCCACTGTTCAAGTACCTCTCTCTGAACCTTTCAGGTATGCAGCAATTGCCTCCAAAGAGTCTCTGTTATTTCCCTCTAATTTTTCCTTTGTACTTAGATTTACCTCTTTGGGGCCTTGCCCCTTCTTTGCCATCATCTGTCCTGACTGCCTTATTTCTCTGTTCTGCGCAGTCTTTTTACAGGATATACTTCATTGTCCCTTGGGATTCTCTCCTCCTGTTTCTTCTTTGGAAGCTTAGGTACATGGGAAAGCCAGTGTGACGATCTGGTGACAGGTATTTGGTGGGTGCAGGTCTTTCCACCCAGCAATTGGCTGACCAAGTCAAAGCACTAGAGAGAGTCCATCATTTCAAAGTAAAGATTGGCTAATGAATGGTCAACGAACTGAAAGCAGTCATGATGCCCTTCAGAGCCTCGGTTTCTTCAACTGTGAAATTATTGAGTTGCACTGAAGGAGTCATTCAGCTTTCTTCTTAAAATTAAACTTTTTATTTTGAAATAATTGTGGTCTCAAGCAATTGCAAGAAATAATGCAGACGGATCCCGTGTGCCTTTTGTTTAGTTTCCTCCAATGGTAACATCTCGCAAGAACTATATTATAACATCTCAACCAGGATATTGACATTGACATAGTTAAGATACAGAACATTTCCACCACCACAAAGACCCTCATGTTGCCCCCTTGTAGACACACACATCTTCCTCCCTTGTCCCTGACTCCTAGCAACCATGAATCTATTTTCCATTTCTAAAATGTGTCATTTCAAGAATGTTATATAAATGAAATCATATAATATGGAATTTTCAAATTGACTTATTTTCACTCAGCATAATTCTCTGGAGGTTCATTCAGGTTGTAGCATGTGTCAACATTTCATGTCTTTTGTTTCTGAGTACTCTTCCATGATATGAATATACCACAGTTTATCTAACCATTCACCTACTGAAGGACAGGGAGAGTTTTTCCTATTTTTCGCTATTATGAATAGAAAGCTGCTGTAGACATTCACATACAGATTTTTGTGTCAACTTAATTCTTTGTTTCTCTGGGAGAAATGCCTAGGAGCACAATTGCTGGGTCATATGATAGTTACAGGTTTCAGTTTTAAAGAAACTAACAAAGTTATCCAGAGTGACTGTGTCATTTTACATTCCCACCAGGAATATATATTTCTCTACATCCTTTCCAGCATTTGGTGTTGACATTATTTTTTATTTTAACCATTCTGATAGATGTATAGTGGTATCTCACCGTGGTTTTAATTTGTATTTCCTTAATGGCTAATGATGTCGAACATCTTTTCATGTTCTTATTTTCCTTCTGTACATCCTCTTCAGTGAAATGTCTTGCCAATTTTCTAACTGGATTGTTTTTTCTTTTACTGCTGAGTTTTGAATATTCTAGATAGTCTTTTGTCAGATATGTGATTTTATGCAAATTATTTCTCTGACTTCTTAGCTTGTCTTTTCATTCTTAGAATTTGTCACAGAGCAAAAGTTTTGAATTTTAATAAAGCTCAATTTATCAATTTTTTGATGGATTGTGCATTTGGTGTCATATCTAAAGACCGTTTGCTCCTAGGCCCTGAAGGTTCTGCCCTATTTTTTCTAAAGGTTTTGTAGTTTTATGTCTTATATTTAAACCCATAATCCATTCTCAGTTATGGTATAATATATAAGAATGAGGTTAAGATTCATTATTTTTGGCTATGTATGTCTAATTGCTCCAGCACTCTTTATTCTAAGTCTGTCTGTCCTTCACAAATACAGGCATACCTCATTTTAGTGTGTTTCCCTTTATTGGGCTCTGCAGATACTGAGTTTTTTGCAAGTTGAAGGTTTTGGCAACCCTGCGTCAAGCAAGTCTATTGGAGCCATTTTTCCAACATGTGTTTACTTAGTGTTTCTGTTTCACATTTTGGAAATTCTTGCAAAATTTCTAACTTTTCCATTATTATTGCATCTAATATGATGACCTGTGATCAGTGGACTTTGATATTACTATTGTAATTGTTTTGGGACACCTTGAACTGTGCCCATGTAAGGCAGTTAGCTTAACTGATAAGTGTTGTGTGTGTCCTGACTGGTCGACCGGCCATTGCCCTCTGCCCCTCTCTCCCCTTGCACATCCCTGTTTTCTGAAACACAACAATACTGAAATTAAGCCAGCTTCAATAATCCTACAATGACCTCTAAGTGTTCAAGTGAAAGAAAGAATCACACATATCTTACCTAGCTAGAGCAGTTAGACAGGAGAAGGAAATCAGGGGTATCCAAATAGAAAAAGAAGAAATTATCTCTCTTTACGGACGATATGATTTTCTTATACCTAGAAAATCTGAGTGAATCTGTAAAACACCTCCTTTCACTGATAAAGGACTTTGGCAAAGTCTTGGGGTACAAAATAAAGGTGCAAAAGACAGTCACATTCTTACACATCAACAACAAACAGGCAGAGAATCAAATAAAAAGCACTATCCCATTCACAATAGCCACAAAAAAAATGAAACACCTCAGCATCTTCCTAACCAGAGAAGTGAAAGACTTTTACTATGAAAACTACAAAACACTGCTCAAAGAGATCCAAAAAGACACAAACAAATGGAAAAATATTCCATGCTCATGGATTGGAAGCATTAACATTGTTAAGATGTCCCTCCTACTAAAGGTAATCTACAGATTCAATGCAATACTCATAAAATTACCAACATCATTCTTCTCAGATCTGGAAATGAAAATACAGAAATTCTTTTGGAAACATAAACGACCACAAATAGCCAAAATAATCCTTAGCAAAAGAAACAAAGCAGGAGGTATCACACTTCTAGACTTTAAACTTTACTATAAGACCTAGTATTGGTACAAGAACTGGCATATGGACTAATAGAACAGGATAGAGTTTCTAGAAGCAAAACCTCAATTTCTCAGCCAACTCATCTTCAACAAAGCTTCCACCAACAACCACTGGGGAGAGGAAAACCTATTCGGTAAAAGGTGCTGGGAAAACTGGCTGACCACATGCAAAAGATTGAAAGAGGACCCCTACCTATCACCATACACAAAAATCAACTCTAAATGGATTACAAACCTAAACGTAAAACCTCAAACTATAAGAATCTTAGAAAATACAGGAGACACCCTTGTAGAAATTGGAGTAGGTAACCAATTCCTGATCAAAACCCCAGCTATCCAATGCCATAAGAGATAAGATAGGCAAGTGGGATTTCATCAAACTGAAAAGCTTCTGCAAAGCAAAAGAAACCATCAAGAGAGTGGGAAGACAGCCCACAGAATAGGAAAAAAATATTTACCAACTGTATATCTGACAAAGACCTAACATCCAGGATCTACAAGGAATTCAAACATGCTGAAAGGAAAAAAACAAACAGCTCATTAAAAAGTGGGCAAAAGACATGAATAGACACAGTTCAAAAGAAGATATCCAGGCAGCCAACAGGCATATGAAAAAGTGCTCCGTCTCACTAATCATCAGAGAAATGCAAATCAAAACCACCTTGAGATATCAACTAACCCCAGGAAGAATGACCATCATTAATAAACAACAACAGATACTGGCCAGGATGCAGAGAAAAGGGAGCGCTTCGACACTGCTGGTGAGAATACAAACTGTTCAACCTCTATGGAAAACAATGTGGTGATTTCTAAAAGAACCAGAGATTGACCTTCCATATGACCCAGCAATCCCTCTACTGGGAAAATAACTGGAGAAATGCAAAGCATTCTACAAAAAAGATACCTGCACACACATGTTTATTGCAGCACTATTGCCCACTATTGCTGAGTTGTGAATGCAAAGGAAAAGTTTTAATTTCGTAGGAAATTAAAGTGCTACTCCCTCCAGGGAACACAAGAGAGATAAGAAAGTGAAATAGCCTTATTGCTGATATGGAGAAAGTTATAGTTATCTGGATAGAAGATCAAGCCAGCCTCAACATTCCCTTAAGCCAAAGCCTAATCCAGAGTGAGGCCTTAGCTTTCTTCAATTCTATGAAGGCAGAGAGAGGTACAGAGGTTGCAGAAGAAAAGTTGAAAGCTAGCAGAAGTCGGTAAATGAGGTTTACAGAAAGAAGCCATCTCGTAACACAAAAGTGCAGGTGAAGCAGCAAGTGCTGATGTAGAAGCTGCAACAAGTTACCCAGAAGATCTAGCTAAGATCACTGATGATGGTGGCTACACTAAACAACACATTTTCAACGTGGACAAAATGGCTTTCTATTGGAAGAAGACGCCATTCGGGGATTTTATAGCTAGAGGGGGAAAAAAGTCAATGCCTGGAGTCAAAACTTCAAATGACAGTCAAAGCTTCAAATGACAAAGCTTCAAATGACTCTTTTATTAGGGGCTATGCAGCTGGTGACTTTAAGTTAATGCCAATGTTCATATTCCATTCCAAAGATCCTAGGGCCCTCAAAAATTATGCTAAATCTACTTTGCCTGTGCTCCATAAAGGAAACAACAAAGCCTGGATGACAGCACATCTGCTTACAGCATAGTTTACTGAATATTTGAAGTCCACTGTTGAGACCTACTGCTCAGAAAAAAAAATCTTTCAGGATATTACTCCTCGTTGACAGTGTACCTGACCCCTGAGAGCTCTGATGGAGAAGTAAAAGAAGATTTATGTTGTTTACATGCCTGCTAACAGATCATCCATTCTGCAGCCCATGGATTAAAGAGTCATTTTAACTTTTTAGTTGTATTATCTTTTGCAAGGCTATAGCTGCCTCAGTGATTCCTGGGATGAATCTGGGCCAAATAAAACGAAAACCGTATGGGAAGAATTCGCTATTCTGGATTTCATTAAGAACATTCACGATTTGTGAGAAGGTTAAAATATTAATATTAGCAGGAGTTGGAAATAAATTGATTTCCATGCTCATGGATGACTTTGACAGGTTCAAGTGTAGAAGTAATTGCAGGTATGGTAGAAATAGCAAGGGAACTTGAATTAGAAGTGGAATCTGATGAGGTGCCTGGATTTCATGATAAAATCCCATGATAAAACTTAAATGGATGAGAAATTATTTCTTATGAAGGAACAAAGAAACTGGCTGATGAAAATGATGTGAACACTGTTGAAATGCAACAAATGGATTAGAATATTGCATAAGCCTATTTGATAAAGCAGTGGCAGGAGTTGAGAGGATTTACTCCAATTTTGAAAGACATTCTGCTATGGGTAAGATGCTATCAATCGGCAACGTATGATACTGAGAAATCTTTCATGAAAGGAAGAGTCCACTAATGTGGCAAATTTTATTTTTGTTTTGTTTTAAGAAATTGGCACAGCCACTCTAGTCTTCACCAACCAGCATCTTGATCAGATAGCACCCATCAACAGCAAGACAAGATTCATCCCCAGCAAAAATATATGATTTGCTGAAGGCTCAGATGATTGTTAACATTTTTTAGTATTAAAGTATTTTGTGATTAAGGTATATGCATTTTTTTTTTTTAGTCACAGTGACATTGAACACTGAATAGATTACAATATAATATAAACATAACTTGCATATGTACCAGGAAACAATTTTATGTGATTACCTTACTGCAATATTTACTTTATTGTAGTGGTCTGAAATCAAACTCACAATATCTCCAAGGTATGCCTATAACTGCTTTTGTACCTTTGCCAGAATTTTAAAAAATATATTTGTGTGGTTCTACTTCTGGGTTCTCTGTTCTGGTCCATTGACCTATGTATCTATTCTTGCTTCTCCCACCTCAATCTTGATTATTGTAGCTATATAATAAGTCTTGATCAGATAGACTGGTTTCTCTCACTTTATTCTTCTTTTTCATATATTTTTTAAAAAAATAGAGATGGAGACAGAGTCTTGCTATGTTGCCAAGTCTGGTCCTGAACTTCTGGCCTCAAGTAATTCTCCTGCCTTTGCCTCCCAAAATGCTGGGATTACAGGCATGAGCCACCACACTTGGTCCTATTCTTCTTTTTCAAAGCTGGTTTATCAATTCTAGTTTCTTTGCTTTTTCATATGTTTTAGAATTTTCTTTTTTTAAATTCACAAAAAAAAATTGACTGAGATTTTGATGAGGATTATGTTAAAACTGGATATCATTTTGGGAAGAATTGACATCTTTATTCTGCTCAGTCTTTCCATTCATGAACATGGTATATCTCTTCCTTTATTTAGATGATTTTTGATATTTTTCTCTTTTTTGTATTTGAAAATGTAATTTTATTTTATTATTTATTTATTTATTTATTTTAACCTTTTAATTTTTTTATTTTAAAGATGTGGGGTACAATTCTGGGTTAGGTATGCAAATGTTTATTATGTAGGCACCCTTGTTGATGAGGCGTGCCCCCCGCCTTCTGAAGGTAGATTCCTACTACTGCCAGTCCCACCTCCCTGCCCCCCGCACTCCTGCACGTTCCTGCTACTGCCAATCCTTTTCTTATAGTATTATGATAGTTGTTCAACATTCGCTTATGAGTGAGAACATGTGATTCTTGATCTTTGATTCTGTGAAAGAGCATTCAGTATTATAGACTCTAAGTCCATCCAGGTTCCTGTGAAGTTCATGATTTTGTTCTTTTTTTTTTTTTTTGAGTTGGAGTCTCACTCTGTCACCCAGACTGGAGTGCAGTGTCCGCTCCCGGCCACCGCAGCCTCAACTTGCTAGGCTCAGGTGATCCTTCCACCTCAGCCTTCCAAGTAGCTGGAACTACAGGCATGCACTACCACGCCCAGCTAATTTTTGATTTATTGTAGAGATGAGGTCTTGCCAAGTTGCACAGGCAGGTCTCAAACCCATGGGCTCAGGCAATCCACTCACCTCAGCCTCCCAAAGTGAGGGATTACAGGCTGAGCCACCTGTAATCAGCCGGGCTATGATTTTGTTCTTTATGGCTGTGTAATATTCCATCATGTATATGTACCACATTTAAAAAAATCCGGTTCTCTTTCGATGGGCTGCATGGTTGGTTCCATGTTCTTGCTATTGTGAATAATGCTGCAATAAACATATGTGTGCAGGTATCTTTTTTATAGAGTGACTTGAGTTCTTCCAGGTATATTCCCAGTAGGGAGATTGCAGGGTCATATGGAAGGTCTATTTTTAGATCTTTCAGATATAAATTTTTAGATCTTTTAGATCTCCACAGAGGCTATACTAGTCTGCACTCCCACCAACAGTGTAGAAGTGTTCCCTTTTATCCACATCCTCTCCAGCATGTGTTATTTTTTGAATTATTGACGATGACCATCCTGACGAATTAGGTGGTATCTCAGTGAAGTTTTAATTTGCATTTCATGACTAGTGAGGCTAAGCATTTTTTCATGTATCTGTCGGCTGCTCATATGTCTTCTTTTGAGACGTGTCTATTCATATCTTTTGCCCACTTTGTAATGGGACTGTTTGTTTTTTTCTTTTTGGCATGTTTGAGTTCCTTGTAGATCCTAGATGTTAGGCCTTTGGCAGACATACAGTTGGCAAATATTTTTTCCCAGCCTGTGGGCTGTCTGCCTGCTCTCTTGATGGTTTCTTTGGCTTTGCAGAAGCTTTTCAGTTTGATGAGGTCCCACTTGTCTATCTTATCTCTTATGGCATGGACACTTAGTGTTTTGATCAGGAAGATATTTTTCATTAGTATATAGTTTTCAGTATACAAGTACTGTACATGTTGTACTAAATTTATAACTAAATATTTTTTAGCATTGATAAATTGCATTGTATTTTTAATTTCATTGTCTATGTGTTCATTGTTAATATATAAAAATACAATTGATATTTCTGTGTATTTTTGCATCCTTTGACTTTATCAACTCATTTGTTAGTTCTAGAAATGTTTTTCTGGGGTAGATTCTTTGGAATTTTCTACTTAGACAATTTTATCTTCTGTAAATATGAACAGTTTTATTTTTTTCTTCCATCCTGTGTAACTTTTATTTTCTTATCTTGCCATATTGCACTGGCTAGAACTTTCAGCACTATGCTGAGTAAGAGTGGTGAGAATGAATATCCCTGGACTGTACCTGAGTTTTGGAGTAAAGTGACAGTCTTTTGACATTAAATATAATGTTAACTGTAAGTTTTTGTAGTTTTTTTTATCAATTTAAATCAGTTTCCCTTTATTACTAATTTGCTGAAAGTTTTTTTAAAACCATGAATGGGTGTTAAATTTTGTCAAATGCTTATCTGATTTGATTGATCATGTTTTCTTTTTCCCCAGTCTGTTAATATGTGGATTGGATTGATTAATTTTTGTCAGTCTTAATGTTTTTTGGACTATTGATAAATTCTACTTGCTATTATTTTTGTTAAGAATATTTGTACTTATATTCATGAGGAATATTGGTCTATAGTGGTTTTGTGTACTATTTTTGTCTAATTTTGACATCAGAGCAATACTAGTTTTGTACAAAGAATGAGAAAGTATTACTTTTTCTATTTTTTGGAAGAGATTGTATAAGATTGGTGTCAATATTTCTTTAAACATTGTTAGACTTCTCCAATGAAACCACCTGGGCCTGGAGATTTCTTTTTTGGGGAGTCTAAAAAATTATGAATTCAATTTCCTTAATAATTATAAGATGATCCAAAATATCTATTTCATATTGAGTCAGTTATGGTTGCTTGTGTTTTTCACAAACGCGGTCTACTCATCTAAGTTGTCAAATTTATGTGTGTACTGCTCTTTGTAACCTTTCCTTGTTATCATTTTGATAACTTCAGATTTGTAAGATTTCTGATACTGGTAATTGTGTCTTTTTTTTAATCATCAATTTTGTCAAAGATATATTAATCTTATTGCTCTTTTTAAAGAACCAGTTTTTTGTTTTGTTAATTTTCTCTATCACTTTTTTGTTTTGAGTCACAGGATTTCTACCTTTACTTATTTCCTTCTTTCTGCTTGCTTTGGGTTTATTTTGCCCTTTTTTTCCCCTAGGTTCTTGAGGTGGAAGCATAGATTATTGATTTGAGTCTTCCTCTTTGCTTATGTAAGGATTTAGTGTCACAAATTTCTCTCTCAGTACTGATTTACTTGTGTTCCATACATTTTTGATAGGTTGTATTTTTATTTTCATCAGTTCAATGTATTTTTAAATTTTTCATAAAAACATTTAGATTCATAGGTTTTTTAAAAATTCTAAGTGTTTGAAGATTTTCTTATCTTTCTGTTATTAATTTCTGGTTTGGTTCCATGTGGTCAGAGAACACACTCTGATTTCAATTATTTTAAATGTTTTGAGGCTTATTTTATGACTCCGGTTATGGACATATTTTGGTATATGTCCCATAGGCACTTGAAAATAATGTATATTCTTTTTGGGTGAGGTGTTCTATAAATGTCAATTAGATACTGTTGGTTGATGGTGTCTTTGAGTTCTACTTTAACCTTGCTGTCTAGTTGATCTATCAATTGTTGAGAGGTTTTAAAATTTCCAACTATAGTTGTGCATGCATCTATATCTCCTTTCATTTCTATAAGTGCTTACTTCACATACTTTGAAACTCTCCTTTTCTGGTGAATTTAGTATTACTATCTCTTCTTTGCTGATTGACTCCTTTATCATAAACAATGCCCCTTTCTGTTCTTATAATTCTTGTTCTGAAGTTTTCTTTGTCTGGTATTAATACAGCAACTCTTGTTTTCTTTTGATGAATATTTTCATGCTTTTACTTTCAACTTGCCTATATTATATTTGAGATTAGTTTCTTATAGGCAGCATATATAATCAGGTCATAGTATTTAATTAGATCTGCCAATCTCTGTCTTCTAATTGATATATCAGACAATTTGCATTCAGTATAATTATTGATATGTTAGGGATATCTGTGTCATTTTATTTTTTGTGTTTGGTTTGTTTTCTCTATTTTTCTTTTCTGTTTTTATGTTTCCTTTGTTCTACCTTTCTGTGGATTACCCGAACATTTTAAAATAATTTTATTTTGTTTTAACTGTAATACTTTTGCCTGTGTTATTTTTAATTGATACATAATAACTGTATATATTTATGGGGTGCAGTGTGGTATATTGTTACATTTATACAATATATAATGATCAAATTAGGGTAACTAGCAGAGTTATCACCTCAAACATTTATCATTCCTTTGTGTTGAAAATTAAAAACAAACTTGTTCTATAATACTTTTGAGTATATCTCTTTGTATAGCAATTTTAGTGGTTATCTAGGTTTTATATAACCTTAATACCACAGGTCAGTGATGTTGTCATTTTGCCACTTCAAGTGAATTGCAAAAAACTTATCTCTTTTTATATTCCATTACCTCTTCTATTTACAATACAAGTGCCTTACATATTTCTTCTCCGTATGTTTAGAACTACATCAGAGACTATTATAATTTTTGCTTCAACTGTCAAACATAATTTAGACAAATCAAGCAAAGAAAGAAAGTCTGGTACAGACATGTACAACCTGTGGCCCACAGGCTACATGCAGCCCAGGACAGCTAGTAATGAGACCCCACAAAATCTTTTAGCATCGTGTGTTTTTTAGTGTTTATTTTCTTTGTGACCCCATGTGTATATGTCTATACACTAACTATATTATATAATTCATGTACAGCCCAAGACGATTCCTCTTTACTCGATGTGACCCAGGGAAGTCAAAAGGTTGGACACCTCAGTCTAGTATATATACTCATATATTTTACCATGTCTTTTTTTCTTCCCAATATTCAAAAATTATTTTATTACTTCCTTTCTGTTTAGAGAACTGCTTACCATTTTAAAAAATAATAAGTCTGCTGATGATAGTTTCTCTTAGCTATTCTATGTCTTATTTTTCCTTAATTTCTGAAGGATATTTTGCTGGAGGTAGGATTCTGGGTTGATAAAATTCTGGATTCACTTATTAGCACTTGAAAAATGCTGTGTCACCTCCTTTTGGCATCCATGGTTTCTGATGAAATACATTGTCATTTGAATTGTTTTTCTCTTACAAGGAAGGGGTTGTTTTTTCTCTGGCTGTTTTCAATAATTTTTTTTTTTTTTGAGTTGGAGTCTCACTCCATCACCCAGGCTGGAGCGCAGTAGCATGCTCATGGCCACCCCAGCGTTGACCTGCTGGTCTCTGGAGATCCTTCCACCTCAGCCTTCCAAGTAACTGAAACTACAGGAATGTGCCACCACGCCCAGCTAAGTTTTTATTTGTTGTAGAGACAAGGTCTCACCAAGTTGCCCAGGCTGGTCTTGAACCCGCGGGCTTAGGCAATCCACTCACCTCAACTTCCCAAAGTGCTGAGATTACAGTCAATAATTTTTTATTTGCCTTTAATTTTCAGAGATTTTTATATGTAATGCCTTGCTGTGGTTTTCTTTGGGTTTATGCTGTTTGAGGCTGACTCAACTTTTTGAATCTGTACATTTTATGTCTTTTGCTAAATTTGGAAAGTTTTCAGCCATTATTTCTTGTAGGCTTTTTTTCAGTCTCATCCTTTCTCTGTTCTCCTTCCATGGCTCTGATGATACTAACGTTAAATTATTTCTTATAGTCCCATAAGTGGGTGGGGTCTTTAAAAAGTTTATTTCTCTATTATCGCTATAATTTCTGTTGTTTGATCTTCCAACTCACTTTCTTTTCTCTATTTTTTTCTATTCTGCTGTTGAGTAGATCCATTAATTTTAAAAATTTCAGTTATATTTTCCGTTCTATATTTTCCATTCGGTTACTTTTTATATTTTCTATTTTTTTGCTGAGACTTTCAATTTTATAATTTGTTATTTTCTTAAAACTTGTTTGTATTGCTCATTGAAATATTTTTATGATGACTGCTTTAAAATCTTTGTCTGATAATTCTAACATCTCTATCATCTCAGTAAGGCGATCTATGGATTTTTTTTTCACTCATTTTGAAACTTCACTCAGTTCTTTCTTATTCTTGACCTGATAAGTAATTCTCAATTGAAACCTGGACATATTTGGTATTATGTTATGAGACTATGGATCGTATTTAAATTGTCTGTTTTAGTTGCCTTCCTCTGACACACTTCAACAAAGGAAAAAGTAAGGATAATGTTTTGTTACTAACAGGCAGTCTAGTTTCCCCACTCTCACATGAGATGGGGGAGGGGCTCATCATTACTGCTGGGGGATGGTGGGAGTTCTGCTTCACTCTAGGCTTCTACTAATACCTCCTGGAGGGGTAGAAGTGCGTCTTTCTTATCCCATGCATGGACTGTACTGACACCACAGAGATAGAGGGGACAGTGGCCTCATTACTGCTGGGCAGTGATGAAAGTCTTGACCTTCCACTAGACCCTCCTGATACTTACTCAGCATGGAGGGAGTGGGGTACCTCATTACTGACAGGTGGGGAGTGGAAATTCAGGAACACCAGTTTGATCTCATGAGGAGGGGCGTGGCCTCATTACCACACTGAGGGGATGAACATTCCAGCTTCCTCCTTGACTTTCTTGGACATTATCCTAGCAGGAGAGGTGGTATGGTGGAACACTTCATTACAGCCTGAAGATGGTGGATGTCTAAGCTTCCCACTTTATGCCCTTTTTGGTGTGTGTTTGTTAGGGGAAAGCTTTTATCTGAGGTGTTTGGTGAGAGTACAGTGGTTATTGTCTATGCTGCCCCTTTCCTGGTCCTTTGGCTAGACAGAGCTGGCTTTTGCTGTTTGTGCCCATTGGCATTTCTGGTTTGCCAACTTCTAGTTTGGAATATATAAGGCAAAATGAGCACCCAGGGAACTTATCACATGTCATTTCTTGTGTGCAGAAGTTCCTAGCAGGTCTGTCTTCTTTTTATCTTTTAGAGTATTTTTGTGTTTGTGTATAATGTCCAGAGTTTTTAGTTGTAATTAGCAATGGAATAGGGAACGTCCACCTACCCCTTCAACTTTTTTTTAAACAGTGGAAATTTTCTTTGGTGGATATCTTACATTAAAATCCAGGCCACAAAACATATAGATGCAGAGTTGCCCCAGTGAAATCTAGGGAAATGAACCTGAAGTCTCATTTTCCTTTCTACCCCCGAATTATTGCGGCCCTAAAAGTGCTTTCAAAGCACTCTTAGTTTCCTCAATGCATAGTTTTTATCAGAACCTCTCTAAATACCTTCAGTGTGAGGGAAAGGTAGGAGAGGAAGGTATTATTGCTGTGTGGATTCCTTTCTCTCTACTAGACCATGAGTTCCTTAAGAATAAGAGGGATTTAGTCTTCTATGAACCCCCAGTGCCCAGTCCTGTACTCAGCATGGAAGGGATAATTCTGTGTATTGAGTGGATATATACTTGAAGATGTTTTTAAGCTCTAAGGGTTCCTGTCTATGTCTAAAATAAACTCATATATGTTATCCTTACAAATACTAGCAATATTTGTATAGTTAGGTCATTCTGCTTGATGCACTAATGTCTGATTTATTTCACCCAAAAGATTTTGATTTCTAATTCTGTGTCAATCTAGGAAATCTTCAGACAATTCTACAGGGTTTGAGTATGGGTTAGATTCTTTTCAACATTTTATCTGTGCCTTGGATGAAGACAAAGGAAGCATTTTTCTCATTTGCAATTGTCCCAAATCTAGAAGTGAGTTTTAAAGTGTGTACTAAGAAGTCCTGGATGGTTAGCTGTCCCTGACTCTGAGAGAATCATGTAAAATAGCCAGTGGTCTATGAAGCTGTTTTTAGAGTTCTTTGGTGACAAATTCTTACTTTCCTGAGTCCTGTCATCCTTCACAAATCTAGTTCATCTCTTGTTTTTACGTGTTTCTGGTAGGAATGGATGACAGTGGAAAACCTTGGAGCAGGTTTTCCAGAAAAAGAAGCACAATGAGGAAAATGAAATGTCCCATTGCAAAGAACACCAACCCCCGAGAATGACTGTGGCTGATGGGTTCATCCTTATTTTGAGATTGATGTTTTGCTAAAATGGTATCAGCTCTGCCTTTCTGTCATCCTGGGAAATGATAATAACAAGGTCCCCAGTGTGAAAATGCAAGCCCTGGAAGAAGCTTCCACACGGGAATAGTTCATAAAGAAGTTGCTGGTTCCATTTTTTTTAGCAAATCTTTATTTTCTTCGTGGCAACTCCTATGCTGATGGAATAGAATCTGAACTCTTTAGCTTGGTGTGTAAGGTTCTTGGTGATATTGTTGCAAAACTGAAGGTGGCTCATGCTGGGAGGCGCATAGCAGACACACAGGTTTTTAAATTTGCCTTACAAGGGTTCTGGTACCAATGCATTCGGCTAGAAAAATGATTACCAATGCATTCGGCCAGAAAAGCCAGCACCAGGAATTGCAGACAACTGAAGACACGTCATTCAGTCTTTCAGGTAGCCAGCCAACCAGTAGTTTTGAGTGTCTTCTGTGTTCCTTAGGCACCTGGGGTAACAGAGTACTGCAACTCACTTAAGGTCCTCCCAGAAATACAAGTTTAATGAAAAGATTCATATAACAGGACTTAAAACTCATGGGAAACCAAGAACCATCTCCACTGTGAAAACTGTCTGGAGAAGCATGGAAAGTACAAGGCCTCAAGGATCATATTGCTGTAATTCTCCACCATTGACCTGGCCCAGTACTCTCAGGGTGACATCTTCTACCTACCAACTTTGTCACATATGTGTTCCACGCTTGCTCTGGATGTCTTCTTCTACCACACTTATTTGTTCTACTCATACTCATTCACAGCACCTAGTACTTCTCTGCTCTGGAAATTTTTAGCTTTGGTTTCCGTTGCCAACTGGGTGAATCTGTCTGCATTCTTTGGTTTGGATTGTTGAGACCTTGATGAGCAAAGTTTGTCCCTATTTTGGTAACACTTTTGGCAACTAGATTAACTCATAAGTTGTTGGCATGCTGTGGCTGTTCTTGGGTCAAGTGCCAAGAAAGAGGAATATGATTGCCTAAGGCACCATTGGCAGGGCTGAAGGATGTGATTGTTACCATGATTTTTTCTTGTGGTACACTTGCAGCATGATAAACCCTGCAAACAGAGATAAGTTAGGACAGCCCTTGATGTTTGGGAGCACAGAATCTAGTAGACATGAGACGCTGGATCAGAATTCAAGTAAGATATCTTTTGTGTGCCTACTGCAAACCAGTCCTTTTTTTTTTTGAGTTGGAGTCTCACTCTGTCGCCCAGACTGGAGTGCAGTGGCATGCTCCTGGCCACCGCAGCCTCAACCTGCTGGGCTCTGGCAATCCTTCTGCCTCAGCCTTCCAAGTAGCTGGAACTACAGGCGTGCGCTACCAAGCCCAGCTAATTTTTGATTTATCGTAGAGATGAGGGCTCGCCAAGTTGCCCAGGTGGGTCTTGAACCCGTGGGCTCAGGCAATCCACTCACCTCAGCCTCCCAAAGCGCGGGATTACAGGCTGAGCCACCGAGCCCGGCTCAATCAGTTGTTTTTAATCAATGCATAACATAAAAGGGTTTAGCAGAAAATTGTTAAACTACACTTTTTTTTTTTTTTGAGTTGGAGTCTCACTCAGTTACCCAGACTGGAGTGCAGTGGCCGTTCCAGGCCACCGCAGCCTCGACCTGCTGGGCTCCGTCGATCCTTCCGCCTCAGCCTTCCAAGTTGGAACTACAGGCCGCGCTACCACGCCCGGCTAATTTTTTTGATTTATTGTAAAGATGAGGTTTCGCCAAGTTGCCCAGGCGGGTCTCGAACCCTCAGGCTCAGGCAATTTACTCACCTCGGCCTCCCAAAGCCGGGATTACAGGCTGAGCCACCGAGCCTGGCCTAAACTATACTTTTCTATGAGTTCATTTGTTTTAGATTCACACTGAGTGAGATCATGCAGTATTTATCTTCCTGTACCTGGTTTATTTCATTTAACATGTCCTCCGGGTTCATCCATGTAGTTGCAAAAAGAAAGGATTTCCTTCTTTTTTGAGGCTGAATAGTATTCCATTGTGTATGTATGCCATGTTTTTCAGGAAAGACTCTTCTAGCAGATTGGAATGAGTAAAAGGTAGAGAGGAGAAGACACTGGCACAAGACATAGCTTTTTTCTTTAAGTTCTCCTATAGAAGAAGTTACTGAATTTGAAATTTCCTATGATTATTCTTGATTTAATTTCAAAGAAGTCATTTTTCTGCATGCGTTTGTGGACACTTCCCTGGAACTTAGAGACTTATATTTTAGTTAAATTAAATCCAAACTGGAACTGGGAGGCAATATGAAGAAATTGGGAGGGTATGCATTCAAAGGAAAGAGGGCAATAATGTAGTGTGGTGTTGTATTAAAAACAAGGACTTGGCCAGGCGTGGAGGCTCACGACTGTAATCCCAGCACTTTGGGAGGCCAAGGTGGCAGGATTGTTTGAGGCCAGGAGTTTGAGACCAGCCTGGAAAACAAAATGAGACCTTCTTTCTACAAAAAAATAGAAAAATCAGCCAGGTGTGGTGATGAGCTCCCTAAGTTCATTTGGGAGGCTGAGATGGGAGGATTGTTTGAGTCCAGGAGGTTGAGGTTGCGGTGAGTTGTGATGGTGCCACTGCACGCCAGCTTGGATGACAGAGTGAGACCCTGCCAAAAACAAAACAAAACAAAACTAGGACTTTAGTCAGACCAATTTGGGTTCTAGTTCTGGTGGTATCTTGTGTTAATTAAATGACTTTAAACAAGTTACTTAGGTTTTTTGAGCTTTGGTTTCTTATCTGGAAGTAGATAATAATATTTACTTTTGCAATTATTATGAAGATTGAATGGAATAATGCATATAATATACTTAATGTAGTGCCTGGAACATAAGTGTTCAATAAATATTAGTTATTAATTAACAATGATAAAGATGCGTTTGTTGCATCAGAATGGTTCTTGGTTTACAACGCCTGAGAAGTCAAGAAAAGGTTATTCCTGTGGCTAAGACAGGAAGTCAGTCTGAGCTGGTGTCCCCACTGGGGAGCTCTGTTTAGGCCCAGGGAGCTGGACCATTTGCTAAAGAAGTTTCAGAAACTTTAGACTTTGAAGTCACATCAGGATTTCTCCCCCTAGACACAGGACAGATATGTCCATCAACAGAAGCTCAGTTCATGATTATTGAATTGGAAAGTCACAATAATCTGAAATTTTTTATGAAAAGGAGGAGTGCTTTAGTTCCTTGTTGGACCTCAGTTATTCCACCCGTCAAATGAGGTGGTCCCTTTGAGTTGTGACATCTTAGGATTGTATTTTTATTGATTTATTTTTAAATTGACAATAACAATTGTCTGTATTTATGGTACATAATGTGATGTTTTGAAATACATATACATTGTGGAATAGCTAAGTCAAGCTAATTAATATATGCATTACCTTCCATTCTTTGTTGTGGTGAGAAGCCTTAAATTATACTTTCTTAGCAATTTTCAAGTATAAAATCTTTGATGTGCAACAGATCTCTTGAACTTAATACTTTGTCTAACTAAAATTTAGTATCCTTTAACCAACATCTCCCCACCAACTCCCATACTTCTCATACGTCTATGAGTTCATTTGTTTTAGATTCACATTGAATGAGATCATGCAGTATTTATCTTCCTGTGCCTGGCTTATTTCACTTAACATTGTGTCCTCCAGGTTCATCCATGTTGTTGAAAAAAAAAAAAAGAGAGAATTTCCTTCTTTTTTGAGGCTGAATAGTATTCCATTGTGTATATATGTTACATTTTTCAGGAAAGACTCTTCTAGAAGATTAGAATGGGTAAAAGGTAAAGAGAGGAGAAGACACTGGACAAGACATAGCTTTTTACTTTAAATTCTCCTATAGAAGTTACTAAATTTGAAATCCCCTAAGATTATTCTTGATTTAATTTCAGAGGAGAAGTCATTTGCCTGCATGCATTTTTGGGTACTTCTCTGAGTTTTTTACTGATAATCTTCTTTACATTTCCTTTCTTGTCAGAAGTAATTGACATTTCAGTGAAAATCACAGAACATTGTTTCATATCATGGACATGGTCAGTAAATTCCAGAGTTAGCAGGGGGCCTGATAGGTAATAGGCACCGAGGAAATGTTTGTCACATGGATAAATTAGTAAAGTGCCTTAGAGATCTAGGGCAGTCTTTCTATTTTACAGATTGGGAAACAGAGACTTGGAGAGGAAAAATAAGTCACACAAGGTCATCAGTGACAGAACAGAGCACAAACCCAAGATTTCTCCAAGCTAAAAATTCTTATAAAGCCCCGGAATTTTATTGACTAGGTAGATATAATTGTGAGCATAAGAAATTCTAATTTTGACTAGAAAATAGTTGTTGGCAGGCACTGGCAAAACTTTTGTATAAAAAAGCCAGATAGTAAATATTTTAGGCATAACAAGCTACACAGTATTTGTTACAACTACTCAACCCCAGCATTGTAACACAAAAATAGCCATAGACAGTATGTAAATGAATGAGCGTGGTTGTATTCCAATAAAACTTTATTATTTTTATGGACACTGAAACCTGAATTTCATATAATTTACGTGTGTCACAAAATATGTATTTTAAACTTGCTTCCTACCACTTAAACATGTAGAAAACATTCTTAGCTACCAGGTCACAAAAAACTAAACACTGGGTTGGATTTGGCCAAATCTTGATCTATGACATTAAAGAGGAGAAAGAGTACAACCAACAAAATTAGTATTTCTACAGAGTTTTTGGCAGTTGCAGCACTCCTTTAGTTCTCCTCTCATTTACACTACAATTGGGAAGAATGCCATAAGCCCATAAGAATAAAGTTCCAAAACTTACTTCGATTGTAATCTGTGTCTTCCCACTTTACTTCAATGTCTGTCTTTTCAGGATCAGGCTAATTTCTTTCAGAATGGCTCTGTGGGTTTGTACAGTACTGAAAAAAACCAAAATGACCAATAATGGGCTTGGTTAAATAGCAACTTGTACACCCACACAACATAATAATAAAACAGCCAAAAAATTTATGAGATCTATTGAAAGGGGAAAACTGTTCATAATCAAGTGCAGAAAGGCAAGTTATTAAACATTATGTTTAGTTGAATCTCATTGATGTAAATATAGTGCTATGTAAATGCATGGCAAAAATTATAAGCAAATATAACATGTTAAGCAAGTATAACATGTTTTGTGTTTCTTTTTCTTATCATCATATTCTTATTTTTCTATAATTCATAATGGTGAATTGTGTAATAATTTAAAAATGGTATACAACAAAACTTTAAAAAGGACAGAAGAATTCTGATTCTAAATAGAAGACTCTAACTAGTAAGATATATAGATATAATATTTTATCTTTGAGATCCTGATTTCTTTTCTTTAATTTTTATTTTAAAGATGGGGGTACAATTCAGGGTTAGGTACCAGATTCCATCAAATAATGGCATCAGCTAAGATACCTCCTGTTCTGCATATTTTTCCACACATCTTGTTAAAGGGAACAGATATAGCCATGCACAGTCATTTCTCCTCTTGCTTTCTTTTCTTTCTTTCTGTTTCTTTTTTTTTTTAAAGCTACAAACCTTTCCATTTTACAGGTGTGCCTCCCTGGCTGAAGGAAGTGCTGATATACTTGTCAATAGATAAATCAATTTCAGCATCCAAGAGATGGTTTGTCAGTGCAGCAAGCTTCCAGGCCATATTGGGGGGATGTCTGTTACCTTTTATCTTTGCAAATTCAACCCAAATGTTAGATATAATTTCTCAAACATATTTCAGTGATATGATCTCTTTTGCTTTTGTATACATTCTTAAATTAGATGTGGAGGAAAGAAGTCAACCAGAAATGAATAATGGTGGACTGACTATTGAGCGCTGGGCATTGCACCTGTCTTTCCTTATTCACTCCTCATGCAACTCCATAAAGAAGTTAATTGTTCCTCTTTATAAACGAGGGCTGCAAAGCTCAGAGAAGTAAAGTAATTTGCTTGATATTACACAGCTAGTAGAAGAGAAGTGGTACTAACAGCACAACTCCATCTGGCTTCAAAGTCCATGTGATTTTTATTATGCAGAGGTCATTAATTCAGTTTTACACATGTAAATAGGACTGCCTTCTGAAATGGCTTACTCATTTTGCTTTTAGGAAAAATTTAAGAAGAAAAATGCAGTCAATGGCTTTAAGTCTCAAAACGAAATAAAGATAGTATTGACTTAATATTTAATAATTATGTCTAAAAGACCCGAATTTATATAAAATTGGAGCACATATTCCAGGGACTGTAACAAAGCAACCTGGCAACTGTTTTATAATTGGAGATTTTTAAAGACAGGAAATAGAGACCTTGGTGACTCTGTAGTCCAACTGCCTCATTTAACAGATGAGAAGACTGAGGCTCTGAAAGAAGAAATGATTTGTCTGAGTTCCTAGCCAAAGGTGAGAGAGCTGGGCTAGACTCAGGTTTTCTGTCTCCTGTTTCCTTCTGCTTAGTCAGAAGGTTTCATGTTTCTCTGTTCAGCAAATCAATCAGTCAGACTCTGTGTGAGATATTTGAGAGGTTTTGAGAGTTCAAACTGAAAAAGGAAACAAAAACAAGTTAGAAAAGTTTTCTGCTCTCAGGAGCCTACAGTCTATTGCAGGAATATCCCTGGGAAATGAATACGGCATGTTCAGTGTTAAAACAGAACGAGGCATACCTTGACAGGGAGCACAGTTGCAGGGGGATGAATTTATTGCTTTTTCCCCCTCCTTGTATGAGTGTGTGTGTGTGTGTGTGTGTGTGTGTGTGTAAATGTGTGTGTTTTCAATAGCTGACATTTTAAATTCTGAATTAAATTCTGTTCTGAATAACAAAAAACAAATTTTAAGATGCCCTCAAATTTTACTTTTTGAGATACAGAAGTTGGATTTATAACCCGTCAGCTCCTTAGCCTTTTGTTCAGGTTCATGTGCCTTGAAGAAGCAACTCAAGTTCATGGGGAAAAAAAGCTGACAGTTACAGCAGAGCATTCCCCAAGCAAAATGCAAGTGTTGAAAATCTCTTCGGCTAGCCAAACTCTTGGCAAACTAGGAGTTTGTCAACCTGCTTGGGTCCTTGCCAGAAGCCTTTGTTGCACAGTCTCACCGCTCTTAATAAACCCTTTTGAGGCAGAAACTTGTTGTATGCCTCTCGGTGCTTCTCTTTTGACAGCATCTGAAGGTCTTTATGAAGAAAAATAGCCTTTAACCAAGGACCTGGCCTGTGCTGAAGACTTGCTGTGTAATCTTGATCCAGTTTTTTTCCCCCTCTCTGGACTTCAGGTTCCCTCTCTATAAAAGGAAAGTGTAGGACTAGCTCAGAGGCAGCGAATACATGCCATTTATACCAGTGGTGTGCTGGAATTGCCTCATTCCAGCTCATGAGAGCTGATTATTAAATTTTTAGAAATTTTTGAGCCAGTTCACAGTACATAGGATGCTTAAAACCTGCTATATGGAAATGTTTACAACATATACATTGACAAATGCTAAAAATCACGACTTCACCTCCCTACTGCCCTCAACCTTGAGAATTAGTTATTAAACATTTGCCAGTATAATACGCTTTATGCTACTGCTTTGCCGTTCTCCACTCATGGCAGACATTGCTAATCCATCACAGAATTCTCAAGCATTCTAGCCGGGATAAGACTTAGCACTCTTCCTTTGCTTCCTCCCCTCTCCCTCCCTTCCTCCATTTCTCCTTCCTTCCCTCCCTCCCTTCCTCCCTCTCTCCCTTCTTTCTTTTCTTCCTCTTTCCATTCCTTTAGGTAGCAAATAATCTGAGTACCTTCATGTGCCAGGCAGTGGGAATGGAGTAATGAACAAAATCTACAAATTCCTCTTCTCATAACATTTATTTTTTAATGAACAGAAACAGATATTAAACCAGTAAAAGTGAATAAAAAACATAATTTCATATAATATTAGTTGCTGTAAAAAAAAAATAGACCCAGGTGGTATGGTAGTACCAGAGGAGAAGCTAGTTTAATACAGTCATCAGGGAAAACGTCCCTGAAGAAGTGGCTTTGAGCTCAGACCTGCATAATAAGAAAATGATGGCCTTGCATAGCCAATGAAAGGGGATTCTGGGAAGAGGGAGCAGCAAGTGCTAAGGTCCTGGGTTGAGAGCAAACTTGATGTGTTGAAGAAAGCATAGCTGTGTGACTAGCATACAGGGTAATAAGCAAGGTGGGAGAAGTAGACAGGTTCCGACTGGTAGTCTTAGAGCACATGGTAATGCATTTGGAATTTATCACAAGAGACATAAGAAGCCATTGGGGAAGGGCTCTGTTTCTATTAGTTGACAATGTTTTTAAAAACTAATTGAGGTGAAGTTTATATAACATAAAATTAACTTTCAAAGGGAGCAATTCAGTGGCACTTAGTACATTCACAGTGTTGTGTAGCCAGCACTCTATCTAGTTCCAAAACATTTTTATGATCCCAGAAGACAACTATGGACCTGTTAAGTTCAACTGATAGAATTTGAAGAGCCAGACTGAACTTTGTTGGTACCCTTGCAGTGGATTTCTCCCATCTTTGCTCTACTTTGTGTAAATCTATGATTCTGCACGTCTTAATACACAACAGAGCTTTTTGGGCTACTGAGGCCCCAGTTTTCCAGGTGCAGAGGCAATGTCTCAGATCATACCTAATGTCCCAAAGAACAAGGACTGATTCCCATTGGAATTTTCTCTTCTATGATGTAAAACATTGTGCTAAGCTTTTAAGTATTGAATTCTGGGGACTTTACTCACTTTCACAGTTGTTGTAGGTAGTACTTAATGTAGTAGGTAGCACTAGTTACTTAAAAGCTCAAGATGGTTTTTTATTCCCAAGTACCAGTTTACTGTATTCGTGAACAAGAGCCTCAATGCAGAGACGCTGGAGATCCTCATTTTCCTCTCTGGTCAATTCTCTAAGCTCAGGGTGGCCCATCTTGCCTTGCCCCACTGGCCCATTCCACAATTGAGAAAGCATTCATGTGCCCAGCATCCTGTAGTTGATGACTAATATGAGTGTGACTTTTGGGGTCTCTCGTGTGACTTTTGGGGTCTCTCCTGAACTCTCAGACTTGGCTCCTTCATGAGCAGGTCTAATCACACAATATAAAGGTCACAGGAGTTGGAGATTATGCTATTCATCTTTAAAATGTTGTGATATATTCTCGAATCTCAGACAATCCAATTCCAAAAGCATTAAGAATCTTGCATCTCTGATTGATTTAGCTGTCCCTGCCGTGTCTCACTGATGGAATGAGAAAAAAAATGGGTGGTTGTTAGTGCAATTCAATACACACACACACACACACAAACACACACACACACACTCACCATGTAATAAGGAGATTTGGAAGTGACATCTGGATAACTTTGCTTATCCATCACAGAATTCTCAAGCAGTCTAGCCTTGATATGACTGAGCATTCTCCCCCCACCTCCTTCCATTCCTTTAAGTAGCAAATAATCTGAGTGTTTTCGTGTGCCAGGCAGTGGGAATTGGACATGCTCGAGGAATATGCTGAGTAAAAATATCTAGTAGACAGTTGGATCTATGATTCTAAAACTGAGGAATGAAGTCTGTGTTGGGAATTTAAATTTTAGTCATCAGATTATATATAGTCCTGAAACCATGTGATAATATGAAATAGTCCAGGGAGACAAGGTAAGATGACCATAAAAGAAGACCTAGGGCAGAATGCAGTATCAAATGTAAGAATAGACAATAAAAGAGAAGATTCTCAATATTTAAGAACTTTCTAGAAAAGGGTGTACTAAAGTCTTCCGGGCAAGACACTTTCATGAAGGACCATAATTACTCCTGCAGGCCAGGAAGAACTGAGAGATGAAGCGGAAGTCCCAGGAGCAATACCCACCAGATGTCCGCTGACACGTACACTTCAATTGCTCACGGCTTTCTTTCCAACACAGAACCCTCCTGAACTCTCCTGTACTTTCCAGTGTCTCCTCAATGCCCAGAAACATCTCATCTCTCCCTGTAAAGCCAATCTCCACTGAAAAATATTTAGAAAGTAAAATAGAATACCAGGGATCAGAGATTGACTAAATGGGAGAGTGAAGAAAAGGAAGGTGTTGTCCAGTTGAACGTTGTACCATTCTTTTTAAAAAAGACATAGATGGATAGAAAAGTTGTATTTTTTTTGAAAAGATACATTTGCAGAGATATTTCCTATATTAAATATCTATATCTACTATACCCTTGAGCTCTGGAGTGCTAATGCTGTCTGCATTACTTATTTTTGTGTCTCAGGACTTAGGCAGTGCATAGCACAGATAAGACTATGAACAAATGTTTGCAGCATTGATTTGAACACACTTTCAGATGAGGCCAGTAACATCTTCCCATGAGGATTTATCACAAACATCCCCAAGGGATCCTAGTCACTTTTGCTTAGGCAATAATTTCATCAGTCAAATGAGGGAATTGGGTCACATTCTGGGATAAGCAACATAAAGGTCTTCTCAATTGCACCAGACTAGCTTATTATACCTCTCTGCAATGGAGGCTTTATCCCTAGCACCATTGTTTTCACTGCTAACTTTGAGATACACACACACACACACACACATTTAAAATGAAATAAAAATCTTGGGTTAGAACAACTCAATTACTTATCCATGACAAATTCTACACTTAACAGAACCATCAAGGGGCTGAGGAACGGGATGTTATTGTCTAATGGGGACATTTCAGTTTGGCTAGATGAAAGGAGCCCTGAAGGTGAAGGGGTGGTGATTGCATGACAGTGTGGATGTCTTTAATTTTACTGAATCACTGAAGTGCACATTTAAAAATTGTTAAGCGGGTGAATTTTATATTATAGATATCTTATCACAATTAAAAATGATAATTAAAGTTATAGTGCTCATGTTTTTTTAAACTATCATTTCTTCTTCAAAGGTTTTGGGGTTACTGAAGTTCTCAGCAGTGCCGTGAATGATGGCATTATATGACTCTCTGTGAGTAGTGGGTTGAATTGTGCCCTCCACTCCCCGGGCAAATAAACATGTTTAAGTACTAACCCCTAGTATCAATTTTGGAAATAGGACCTTTGCAGATGCAATCAAGTTAAGATGAGGTTATACTAAATCAGGGTGAGCCTTAATCCAATATGACTGGCATCCTTATAGGAGAAAAGAAACACAGAGAAAGGAGACACCCTGGGAGCTCGCCATGTGAAGAGATAAGGTTGGAGAGATGCACCCACAAGCCAAGAGACACTAAGGGTTGCCAGCAACCACCAGAGGCAAGAAAGAGGCAAAGAGAGAGCATGCCTACACCTTGATTTTGGAGTTATGGCCTCCTGAAATGTGAAGGAATAAATTTCCATTGTTTTAAGTCACTTAGTTTGTGGTTATTGGTTACAGCAGCCTTGAGAAACTAATACAGGCACTAAGAAGAAGGGGATTCCCTTTAGCCTTTTGTGGGTTGCCAATACATTTGTTTGACTAAGAGGAATGGAGTGATATGAATGGTTTTTACTGAACATTCTGACCATGCACTGGACTCATTAAGGTGTGCGTGCCCGGGGTGGGGTGGGGGTGGGGGGGGGGGAGGCCCATTGTGACTCACAGTCCTTTTTTAATAGGTGCCAGGAGACAGAATTTAAAGACTAACTGTAAGTCAAAAAGCAATGACAGCACCAAGCAAATGTTTCCATTTCAAGGCAACTCCTTACCAGTGGGTAGTTTAGCCACTCCTCCAAAAGAAAGAAGCAGTTTGGAGCACTGGAAAGAACATAGGTTTTAGGATTAGATGAATGAGACCTAGTTACATGCTTCTGGAAGCTTAAAGTCTTGAAAACATTATAAAATATAAATAATTAAATCTACTCAAAGGCAGACTAATTCGATGTCATCCAAGACATACAAAATATCCCTAAAATACATATATTTATAGCTCTTCAGGAAACTTTCCAGAAAAGAAAGTCATCTCAATGAATCTCTGGAAGCATGGGGGTAGGAGCAGAAAGGGCCATCCAGTTAGGAGGAAGAAAGTGAAAAATGCAAGGAAAAGGGAAACAAAGACCCAGTGATGTTTAATGAGAGTATTCATTCCAAGATGGCAGGAGGCATCAAAGGCTAGGCTACACACCTTATGTTTGCTTTTCCAGCTGTTGGGGAGACTTTGAAGGTTTCTGAACAGGAGAGCAATATGATCAGAATTGGCATTGGGCAGAGTGTGATGGTAGCTGGGTTTCATATGAATTGGAAGCAGAGAAATGGGCAAGCAGGGAGAACAATTGGAAATGTATTGTTAAACCAGTTATATTTTCTAGGGCAGAAACTTGCTGGTTGTCATTCCGTTCTTTAGAGATTTAATTATACATGAGGTTTGAAATTCATAAAGAAAGTTCATAGAGCAAGAGAGAGTCTTAAAAAATGAAGTCAGAACAAAGAAGTGAGCCCCTGCCGGCTGTTTCCATTTCCCCTCTTCCTATCACCTTCAATAATAACCAATAAATGTCAGGGAAGCTGCTGATTAATTTGTTTTACCACCACTTTACAGTTAACAAAATGCAGGTACCATTGTTCCCAGCAATTTTGGTATGAGCCCCTGATTTTTAGCTATAATACAGAACTACTGTAGGCTAACTGAGATGTATAGGCTACCTTCAAAGTCCACTTTGAGAAACATTAGTCATTTATCTCCAAAAGAGTTAGAGGTATTTTACCCAATAACAGTAAACTTTTTATTTTGCACTAGCACTTCCCTCACAAAAGTATATGCAACAAATTTCTTTTTCTTTCTTTTTTTTTTTGAGTTGGAGTCTCACTCTGTCACCCAATCTGTCAACCCAGTTTCAGATCTGTAGATTTGGGGAGTTGTTACTGCTACTTGTATGAGTTCCATGAGAAAGTAACAAGGTTGTCATTTCTTCCCTGTCCTGTTCTTTGAAATACCCTATAGAATTCACGTGTACAACAGCATTTGTGAGCAACATGGGCTTCTCTGGAAACTGTGCAAGGAGCACAGAGAAGAGAATTTGTACCTTCCACTAAATAGCGTTCAGCTTGGAATCCCAAGTTCAGGTATCTCCCTTCTTCTCAGTCCCTTTCCACGAGAGGTCCTTTGTTTCTAACCTTTGTACCAATGACAAGGTTACCATTTTCCTTTTCTCACCATTCGGGTCTGCCCCAGTTGCTACCTCCAAAGCACACCCTGGGGCTCAGTGAAAGAGAAGGCTGGCCAGTCAGCAGACCCTCTACTTAGCCAGCAAGTGAGGAGCCCCTTCTGCACTTGAGCATGCCTCTTGAACTCTTGCTCCTACACACGTAGCTTTCACAGCAATTTCCCACAGATTACAGAAGTGCTCCATGGAGGAGAATTTCTACTTCCTACTCATCATTGGGGTGATATATGAGCAAAGAAAATGATGCACCTCAGATGTTGTAGATGAAAACTTAATGCTAATGTGCACAAGGGGGAAGAAGAATCAGCAAAGTCACTGATGGAGCTTTTGTGTACTCTTCTGTGCTCAAGGTTGGTTGTTTAATTAATACCATCTGGTCCATTCAGCAGTAGCTAACACAAGGAAATACTTAAAGGACTGGTTTTCTGATATTAAATATGACTTTTGAAACCCAAATAGTTCTTCTTATTAAGCTGAGATCAAAGTTGAATTTAATTAGCCTTAGGAATAGAACTGTAAATAGAAAAGGCATTCATCAACAAGCACATTATCCTTGCAGATCAGCTTACACATCATGTATCTCTTCAAGATGATGAAAAATAATGTGTTTTGGGGGAAAAATATTAGCACAACACTATCAAGGGAATTTGCCTGATGTAAATGTAATGCATATACATATATTAAAACATCTATATATAAAAGACTTTTTTATAACAATTACATTACATTTTCCTATCTCTCTTATTATTAACCATTTTGAAGCCCACAGCTTTAATATTTTTTCTAAGATTTTTCACACCACCAGACATTCAGAAAATTTCTTGAAGGATCCTTTAGTAAATTAATACTGCTATATTAAGACTCTTAAATCCTTTAATAATTCTTTGGATAATTCCTAAATTGCTCTAAGAACTGTATCCTTGGAAATAAATCCTAAGAACAAAATGAACATGGTTTTGTTGGAAGGACCAGCTAAAGAAAATAGGCATCTTAAAATGCGGTAGAAAAGTGGCAAAAGCTTTTAGACAACCATTAGCTATCCTCATGGAGGAATAGATTAAAATGTCTAAAAGAAATAGAAATGTTAAATGCTCTAATTTTGCATCAAGTATGTAATTTCTTTTTTGTTTTGCTTCATATCCAACCAGTTGGAACCTACAAAATAATACAGCACAGATTTCTTTTTGTTGGTCCTATAATACTTCCCCTGGAACAATTATGCATGCAATTCGGGGACTGTCACAGCCAAACTGATGTCTTCCCTTGGGACCACGAGGAACAATTGCCCTTCCCCATGGGGTGGCTCTAAAAGCTGAGTCTAAAAGCCGAGCCCGTTTGATGAATGGCAGCAGCTCCCTGGACTGTGTCACCCTTTGTGGATGGGACAGGGAGGCTGCACAGTTGGGCCAAAATACTTTCTCCCAAATGGTCAACTGCAAATTGTATGTGACTGCTGCAGAGCTCTGTAGTCACCAAGGAGGAGAAACCATGGCAGTTTTTTAAAATTCGTGACAAACATGTTTGTTGGTTTTTTTTTAAATCACTAAGTGTCTTTTTAAAAAAAAAGTGTTCTAGTTTGTTTCAGTTCTCTTCTAGGCTTTCATGTCATTGCAAACCGAATCACACCTAATAAATTCCTGGGTGACAAACCCCACATAATGTAACTTCAGATCCATAATGTGTAAAAAATAAATGTTCTTTAATTTAATGATTCCCTAAATAGTCATTGTTTCTCCCTTCTGGGTTGCTCTCCCTTCCTATTTCTCCTTTCCTTCTCTTTTTCATATGTTTCAAAACTTCTGGAAAATGAACCTATTGAGTGCGTTTTATGGGAGTTAACAGTATGGGCCTTGGAGGCAGGAATTAAAGCCTCTGCTTGACTACTAACTCTGTGACTTTTGGAAAAACCACTTAACCTCTCTGTAACTCAACTTCTTATCCATAAAATGGGGCTAATAAAGCTCTCGGAATACCTGGGAAGACTAAGTGATAGTGTAAACTATCATCCTAGAAGAACATAGACAGGGGCTCAGGCAGAAGTCGGCAGCCTGGGTTTTATCACTTACTCTGTGCTACAAATTATTTCACTTCTCTGTGCCTCACTTTTCTCATCTATAAAATAGGAACAAAAACATTATGTAGCTTGGCTGATTGTTGGGAAGCTTAAATGACCTCATATGTGCAAAGCACTTAGAGAATGACTGTCGTGTGGCAAACAGTCATTCTCTAACAGTTGTCGAACAGCGTAACTTTCCTACTCTCAACCGATCTTCTCGTATTAATGGAATATCAGAGGTTTTCTCTCTACACTCCAAGCCCAGGGACACTCGAGTGAGTCTGTCCAGTTCCAAAGTCCAGTCTCTTTCCCACACAGAGAGATTATGCATTGTCCCTTTTTGAGTTTATGGGTGTGTGGCAGTGTAGCTGGGAGGTGCCCACAGGCAGTGGCTAGATTTTGCTTGCAAGGTCCAGAAACACAGGTTGGGTGTTGGTGGCACTCATTCAGGAGAAAGCAAAGTTGCAAAGCTAAGTGACGATCCCACTCACAAAATGAACCAGTCTGCCCTGTCTACTCTGCGGGGTTGGGGTCAGTGCCTTAGTCTAGGAGAGCTCTTGGTTTTGCTCCTCATTCAGGTAGTAATCCCAGTAGACTCCTGAAGGGGAACTAGTGCTGCTGTAGAGCTTAGGGTTACAAAGTAAGCACCAAAGAGCTGACCCCCAAGGAGTACTGCCCTACTTACGTGAGACAGACTGGGTCCTTGCATGGTGTACGCTGTGCAGGGAGTGAGTGGCCCAGAGGGATTCGTGGTGATTCAGTGGAATAATTGATCGTCAGAGATCTGGTCATGAGAACTGCCCCAGGAGAATAGCCCAGCACTGTCAGCAGCCAAGAGCCACTCTGTAAGAGGAACTTGAGACATTTGACACCTGCCTCAATTAGGGAAATGGGAGGGTCCATGCACAAGCTCCACTTGTGGGGTTTTTTGAGGACTCATACACTCCTATTAGTTTAGGGGCCTCCCACACAGTAAATTAGTGCTAAATTACATTGGCCTAGAGCTGCTTCCATTCATATTTTAAGTTTGGCCTAAAGGTTTCCCCATACATAGTGAACTGTGACCTAATTGGAAGTAAAAATGGACTGTAACCTACTCTGGTACCAAATAGCAGAGCCTCAGCCCATCACAGCCGCTGAGTTTCAGCCCATCACAGGTGGCCAACTGTTTAAAGAGTGTTCGAATAAGGCAATTGAGGGGCTGTAACCAGTTCTGCTCTTTTTGTACCTTGCTTCCATTTTCTCTATGGCACTATTCCCTTTTTCTGTCCATAAATGTTCCCGGCCCAAGAAGCAGCCCTAGAGTTGTTCTGAACTTATTTTGGTTCTGGGGGCTGCCTGATTCATGAATTGTTTCTTTGTTCAATCAAACTCTGTAAAATTTAATTTGTCTAAAGTTTTTCTTTCAACACTATTTTCAGAATTTTCACATCATCTGGGAGAATTCTGATGGGGAACACACGTGCTCAAAGCAACTTCTCTCCTATAACCTGGGTGATTTTGAATGGTGGGATAAGCCTGGTATTGCCAGTGAAGTGATTAGTCCCCATGCATGCATTTCCTGGTCATGGACTCCTTACTCCTACAGGCCAATGGATATGTAAGCAGATGGACATCAACCTCCCCCTTTGGTGTGTGAACCAACATAGGGTCCTGCTTTGAACCGATGTACCCAGTGACCCTCTTCACATATTCCTTGAGCTTGTGAATGATTGCTTATTTGAGGCCAGCAGTTCTGATGTGTGAGTTGGGTCCTGGGTCTTTCATACATACTTTTGGTAGCAAAATTTGTATAGGCTTCCTTTCCTCTTCATTTTTTTCCTAATATAATACTCATATAACCTCAGGCTCTCAAAGCTGACATCTTTTTATAAGATAGGATTTAGTGAAATTTTGTGATGGCAGAACTCTGAATACCTTGTCGCAGACCTCCTTTCACCAATTCTTAAAAGGTGAGATGATGGTGGGAATGCCAAGGTTATTATTACTCCTGGAACTTCCCCTTCCTCTTATATAGTGCCCCAGTCTGAACTGGATACCCTCAAAATAGTTCACTAAGTAGTTTAGCAATCCAGAAATAATCCTTTACAAATATCCTTCTACCTGCCCAGAGTCCTCTGATTCTGAGAAGGACTAAACGTGCCCTGTCAGCGAAGGTTTTCTTTTTTAAAGATAGAAAGATCCATGCTACAGTAAAAAATAAATGAGTTCTCTGCAGGTCACCAAAGTAGTCGAGTGTTTGGTGGGATACTTTGCTATATTCACAGTATTTTACACAGATTCCACTTTATTCAAATTCTCAATCACATTCCCTCAGAATACCCATTTACAAGTTTGATATTTATAAATATGAGGCTCTGGATTATAAGATCCTTAAGAACCTAGCAACTTTCATCTGAAACATTTGGCCATCAGAATATTGGAAAGGCTATTCTGGGACAATTGTAGGCTTTTCTCATGATGGCTTTTCTGAGAGAATTTAAAAACTTTTAAAATCTGCCAACCTCGTTATTTGATCCCTGTGAACCATGTTTCTAAAGCTCATTTTTAAATAGAACTCATGAAACCAAAAGCTCTGTCCTATACCAGTGACATCATCCTTAGAGGATAATTGCAGAACCCTGAGGAAGTCATGTTACTTGAATAAAGTGTTGTGGCATGGGAGAGGCAGAGTTGATGCAATGAAAACTAAAGATTGAATGATGGATTTAGTCTCCTTATAACCTGATTCTTACAGAGTGGATCTCATAACAGCACTACCCATTTCTTCTCCAAGGAAGCAGAGTAAGAATGGAGCAGCAGCATAACAATGGTGAAGTATGATTACCACAACCTCAGTAAGTCCATAAAATCAGAATCAAGATTGCTTTCTTGGAGGAAGTATGTAGAAGAGAGTTAATACAGGCAGTAAAGTGGGTGTGGCTACCCTAGAGGCCAGAGCTAAGCCAACATTCTTAAGGTGGCCTCACTGAGCCAAAACAGGCATCCATTTAACTCATGCACAAATCTGTACTATCCAGTACTTGTTGTCATCTGAATTAGCCACTAAGACCTTCCCTGAAAGGCCTTCTAACTCAGTTGCCTATTTTAACCACAGACATTACAATTGTAGTTTGGGCTAATCCCTGAAGAAGATGCCAACATCTTGCTTTTATTGTTTGCAGGTGATTTCATCAGACTTTACCCTGTCTTTGTTTTGATGTCCGTAGAGTTTGCTGGAACATTGGCTTGGCGAAGGCTACTTCCTCTTTCAGCCTGGCTTGGCTTGGCTCCTGAGTGATTTAAGACCTGTTTTGGAACTAAGTTTGGGAGTTGGACTGAGGTGGAAGTGAAGGTCAAATAAATAGCCATTGTCATGAAGAGACCCAGGCAGAAATGGGTTTGCAGAGCCATGGAGAATGTTCTTCATGGGCCCTGTTCCATAGTTCCAAATGACCTTTTCATTTTTCTTGGAAAGTATAAGAAAAGTTGTCCCGTAAGAATATTCTCTCAAATCCAAGGCCCCTTGTTTCAATAGAAGGTTGTAAGAGACTGTAGTACTGTGGGCTATCTCTTTTCAGGAGTTCCTCTCAGGAAAAGAGATAGTGTTGGCATCTGTCTGAGATGCTCACGTGTTGGGATTAGAAGGCGGTGTGTATGTAGTTTTGCCTGCTCAGATGAATAAAGATTTACTTCTCTACTCCAGGAACTGAGCCTTTATAAAACACAAATCAGACCATGCTGCTTCCCTGCTTAAAGCCCCTCGATGGCCAAGTGCCAGATATTCCACTGCCATCTTAGCTCTCCATGATCACTGCTTACCACTCCAGCCTCTCCCCTTGCTGTATACCCTCTCTCCTCATCCTTTGTGGCAAGGATTGGCAAACTACAACACATGGGCCACATTTGACCCTCAAGGACTAGATCTTAAGCTAAGACTGGTTTTTCCATCTTTGAAAAGTTACACATGAAATGATTGTGCAATGCCAACACAAGTATCTTTGATTTTGCTTCATGGCCTGCAGAGCTTAAAATATTTACTCTCTGGCCCTTTAAAGGAAGTTTTCTGTCTGTTGCTCTACAGTATCATGACACCTTTTGTTATACAGTACCCCCAAATGTACCATTGTTGCACTCCATCGTGCCTTGGCTCAAGCTATTCCTGCTACCTGAAATTGCTTCTCTTCCAGAGTCACCAGATGGTTTTCATGTGCCAGGTGCTTGAATTACAAATCAAATAAGACACAGCCTTCCTCCCCACCTCCTGCCTCTCAGGAGTTCAGAGCTGGGTGGGAGAGACACATACTACACCAATGGGTACAAAACTATGTAGGTAGCGATCCGTTGAATTAAACACAAAATGCAATGGAGACATTTACATTAGACTGGGACATCAAGGAACGTTTCCTGGAGGAGGTAGCAATTGAACTAAGTTTTTAAGAAAGAACAGGAGTTTTCAATGAAAAGGAGATTCAGTTGAGAACTTTCTAGGCAAATGAGTAGCACCTAAAGCACACAAGTGTCAAGACCTTCCTAGCAAGAGAAAGCTGTGTGGGGTCACAGAAGGAGTTTTGACAGAGAATGGCAAAGTTATATTTGCTCTGTATAAAGATGGTAGGGGCAGAAAGGAGAAAGTGGGGCAAAATTGGAGGCATGGAGACCAGACAGGAGGTGGTTTTATTCATCCAGTTAAGGAATCACAATATATAAACTAAGGTAAATGTGGGAGTAGGGGGGCAGGGAAGAGGACGAGCACTCAGATTTGAGAGTACTTAATGGATTTCCAGTGAATGATAAATTGTTGGTGGAGAGGGGCAAGAAAGCCTTCCTCTAGTCCCCTCCTATAGGTGCTCAGCTCTGGTCACTGAGTATTTAGATGATGGAGTGACCACCCGGGCTAGGAAATGACTCAGAAGACCAAGTGGTAATGTACAGGGAGAATAAGGAATTGGGTCTCTTGTTCTAATATAAATAGCTTCATGTATCACCTCCTCTAGGAAGCCTTCAGCCTGAGTTGGGGTCTTCCTCTGCTGGAGATTGTTTAGTCTATCAGAACGCTTACCCCTTTTCTTTTTTTCCTACTTAGATGGGATGAGCTGAATGAAAGTTGATGTGGTCACTAACTAATCTTTATATTTGTGGAGCCTAGCACAGTGTCCAGACGCTCAATAAGTGGTCATTGAGTTGAAATGAATGGAGGTGGGACCTTGGGGAGGGTCCCCCAGGGCGATGTGGTTGGCAGAGCAGCAGCTCTGTCCTCCAATGGATCTGGCTGGAAACTTTCCACTTTCTACCTTTGTGAGTTTTGCCAGGTCACTGTATCTTTATAAAAGTACAGATGTAGCTCATTCTATTTTGCTTGGCTTTATAATGCTTCTCATATATTGAATTTTTAACAAGTTGAAGGTCTGTGGCAACCTTGCACTGAACAATTCTACTGAGGCCCTTTTCTCACCAGCATATGCTCACTTTGTGTCTCTATGTCACAATTTAGAAATTCTTGCAATATTTCTAACTTTTTCATTATTATTATATCTAATATGATGATCTGTGATCAGTGACTTTTGATGCTACTATTGTAATTGTTTTAGGGTACCATGAGCCATGCCCATAAAAGACAGCAAACTCAATAAATGTTGCATGTGCTTTGACTAGTCATTCCCCTATCTCTCTTCCTCTCCTCTGGCCTCCCTAGTCCATGAGACACAACAATACTGAAGTTAGGTCAATTAATAATCCTTCCGTGGCCTCTAAGTGTTCAAGTGAAAGGAAGAGTCACACATCTCACTTTAAATTGAAAGCAAGGAAGAATAAAGCTTAGTGAGGAAGGCATGTCAATAAGCCAAAAGCTGGGCCTCTTGTGCCAAAGATTAGCCAAATTATAAATGCAAAGGAAAAATTCTCGAAGGATATCAAAAGTGCTTCTCTAATGAACACACAAATAGTAAGAAAGCAAAATAAAGTCTTATTGCTGATATGGAGAAAGTTTCAGTGGTCTGAATACAAGATCAAGCCAGCCGTAACACTTCTTTGAGCCAAACTCCAATCCAGAGAAAGGACCTAACTCTTTTCGATTCTACAAAGGCTGAGAGAGGTAAGGAAGCTACAGAATAAAAGTATGAAGCCAGCAGAAATTGATTCCTGAGGTTTAAGAAAAGCCATCTCCATAACATACATGTACAAGGTGAAGCAGCAAGTGCTGATGTAGAAGCTGGAACAAGTTATCCAGAAGAATCTTTAAAATAAAAAAATTAAAAGTTACAAAAATCCCCACATAAACGGACCTTAAACAACTATTGTAATACTATAAGAAAAGGGTTGGCAGTAGCGGGAAACTGTGGGGGGGCAGGGGGTGGGGAGGCGGGATTGGCAGTAGTGGGAATCTGCCCGGGGAAGGGGGGGCACCTCATCAACAAGGGTACCTACATAATGAACATTTGTATACCTAACCCTGAATTGTACCCCACGTCTTTAAAATAAAAAAATTAAAAGTTAAAAAACAAACCAAAAAAAGTTATCCAGAAGATCTAGCTAAGATAAATTGATGAATGTTACACTAAACAACAGCTTTTCCACGTAGACCAAATAACCTCCTATTGAAAGAAGATGCCATCAAGGACTTTCCTAGATAGACAGAAGTGAATTCCTAGCTTCAAAACTTTGAAGAACAGGCTGACTCTCTTGTTAAGGGCTAATGCAGCTGATGACTTTAAATTGAAGCCAAAACTCATTTCTCATTCTGAAAAGCCTAGGGCCTTAAGAATTATGCTATAATCCATTCCGCCTGTGCCCTATAAATGGAAAGACAAAACCTGACTTGTAGTGCATATGTTTACAGCATGGTTTGCTGAAGATTTGAAGCACATTGTCGAGACCTACTGCTCAGAAAAAATTTTTTTTAAATTATTATTGCTCATTGACAATGTACTTTGTCACCTGACAGCTTGGATGGAGATATATAAAGAGATTCACTTTTTCATGCCTGCTAACACAATATCCATTCTATGGCCCACAAATCAAGGAGTAATTTTGACTTTCAAGTCTTGTTATTTAAGAAATATGTCCCAGAAGACTACCACAGATGGTGATTCTTCTGATGGATCCGGGTGAAGTAAATTAAAAGCCTTCTGAAAATGATTCATCATTTTACATGTCATTAAGAACATTCACGATTTATAGCAGGAGGTCAAAATGTCAACAGGAGTTTGAAAGAAGTTAATTTCAGCCCACATAGATGACTTTGAGGGGTTCAAGATTTCAGTGAAACAAGTAACTACTGATGTGGTGAAACTAGAATTAGAAGTGGAGCCAAAAGATATGATGGAATCTCATGATAAAAGTTGAACAGATGAGGAGTTGCTTCTTATGGAGGAGCAAAAGAGTGACTTCTTGGGTTCAAATCTACTCCCAGCAAATTTGCTGTGAACATTGTTGAAATGACAAGAAAGGATCTAGAATATTACATACATTTAGTTGATAAAGCAATGGAAGGGTTTGAGAGAATTAACTCAAATTTTGAAGGAAGTTAGGAAATCCTATGTGAGTAAAATGTTATCAAGCAGCATTTCATGATACAGAGAAATCTCTTGTGAAAGAAGTCAATCTATGTGGCAAATTTTATTTATTTTTTATTTATATTTTTTAGGTGTGCTCTCCCTCCCCTGGCAGTTTCCCACTACTGCCAATCCCTCCTCTGCCCTCCCAGGGCAGTTTCCTACTACTGCCAATCCCTTTCTTAAGTATTACGATAGTTATTCAAGGCCCAATTATGAGTGAGAACATTCGATATTCAGTTCTTTGTTTCTATGATAGATCACTTGGTATTACAGACTCTAAGTCCATCCAAGTTGCCGCAAAGTTCCTAATTTTCTCCTTCTTTATGGCTGCATAATATTCCATCGTGTATATGTACCACATTTAAAAAAACCCAGTCCTCTTTCGCTGGGCAGCATGGTTGGTTCCATGTTTTTGCTATTGTGAATAATGCTGCAATAAACATGCGTGTGCAGGTATCTTTCTCATAGAGTGATTTGAGTTCCTCTGGGTATATTCCCAGTAGGGGGATTGAGGGGTCGAATGGGAGGTCGATTTTTAGATCTTTTAGGAATCACCACAATGTTTTACACAGAGGTTGTACTAGTTTACACTCCCACCAAAAGTGTAGAAGTGTTCCCTTTCCTCTGCATCTTCTCCAGCATTTGTTGTTTTTTGAGTTATGATGATGGCCATCCTGACTGAAGCTAGGTGGTATCTCAGTGTGGTTTTAATCTGCATTTTTTTGATGACTAGTGAGGCTGAGCATGTTTTTATTTATCTGTTGGCTGCTCGTATGTCTTCTTTTGAGAAGTGTCTATTCATATCTTTTACCCACTTTGCAAAGGGGCTGTTTGCTTTTTTCTTTTCAGCATGTTTGAGTTCCTTGTAGATTCCAGATGTTAAGACTTTGTCAGATATACAGTTGGCAAATATTTTTTCCCGGTCTGTGGGCTGTCTCCCCACTCTCTTGATGGTTTCTTTGGCTTTGCAGAAGCTTGTCAGTTTAGTGAGGTTCCACTTATCTGTATTATCTCTTATGGGCCCTTGAGGTTTTACCTGGGACTTGGTTGCCAGTCCCAATTTCCATAAGGGTGCATTGTCTAAGATTCTTATAGTTTGAGGTTTTATGTTTAGTTCATTGATCCATTTAAAGTTGATTTTTGTGTATGGTGGTAGGTAGAGGACTTTTAAAAAATATTTTGCATGTGGTCAGTCAGTTTTCCCAGCACCATTTACTGAATAGGTTCTTCTCTCCCCAGTAGTAGGTGGTGGAGGCTTTGTAGAAGATGAGTTGCCTGAGAAATTGAGGTTTTGCTCTGGAATATCCATCCTGTTCCATTGGTCTATATGCCTGTTGTTGTACCAATGTCAGGCTGTTTTATTAGTGTAGCTTTATAATACAGTTTAAAGTCTGGGAGTGTGATACCACCTGATTTGTTTTTTTGTTTTTTGTTTTTTTCTGAGGATTGTTGTGGCTATTCATGGTCATTTACGTTTTCATTTGAATTCCTATTGTCATTTTCAGGTCTGAGAAGAATGCTGCTGGTAATTTAATGGGTATTGCATTAAATCTGTAGATTGCCTTGGGTAGGATGAACATCTTAACAATGTTGATTCTTCCAATCCACGAGCATGGAGTATTTTTCCATTTGTTTATGTCATCTATGATTTTTTTGAGCAATGTTTTGTAGTTTTTGTTGTAAAGATCTTTCACTTCTCTGGTTAGGAAGATGCCAAGGTATTTCATTTTTTTGTGGCTATTGTGAATGGAATTGTGCTTTTTATTTGG
>CAUYQG010280178.1:0-10175 GCA_963574415.1 Tarsius wallacei | reverse complement strand
ATCCCAACGACAGACTACTGAAAATTAACAACCCAAATTTCCATCTTTTTCTGTTGACTTGGGCCTCATTCTGTCCCCCAGCTGGAGTGCAGTGGCATGACCACAGTTCACCACAGCCTTAACCTGGGCTCAGGCAATCCTCCGCCTCAGCCTCCTGAATAACTGGGACAACAGGCATGCGGCACCATGCCCGACTAACTTTTTTTTTTTTTTTTTTTTTTTAGTTTGAGTGTCACTCTGTAACCCAGACTGGTGTTCAGTGGCCGCTCTCGGCCACCGCAGCCTCGACCTGCTGGGCTCAGGCAATCCACTCACCTCAGCCTCCCAAAGGCGCGGGATTACAGGCTGAGCCACCAAGCCCAGCCTCTGCCTAACATTTTAATTTACTGAAGTGTTTAAAAGGACATTCTGATGTTACATGTTATCCTGGCCTTCCAGCAGGCATCTTTGGAGAATTTCTAGGAAGTGGCGGTAAGGCAAATATAGCTAAATCGGTGCCCAGAGGGAAGCTCATAGGGTTAGAGTCTTAAGACTGTTCACTTTTGATTAAATATCAGTTACAATTAAAATAAATGAATCAAATATGCAACTCAGCTCATAGGATACATTTCCGGAAGTGGTATTGCATCCAGAGTTTGTCTTTTACAAAGGTCTCTCATCTGTCTGAAAGCATTTCCTGGCTGCTGATGGCGTGTGTCTCAGATTTTTTTTTTTTAATCTTCTGTTTCGCAGCCTGTCATTGTACTCCACTCTCCCGACCAGGCAGTGTTCTGTCTTTTCCACAATGAAGTACACTGAGGGAGGGAGTGAGAGAGTGTGTGTGTGGGGTGGGGGGGGGTGGTGGTTTGATTTTATGTCAAGACTTATGGGATGTGGTCGTTTCTGTGTGAGGCGGAACCAGCACCGGGATGTGCGGTGGTACAAGCAGGGCGTGACAGGCCAAGCTAATGGAGGGCCTCGTCCACTTCCAGGTGTTCAACATGAATGCCCCAGTCCCTCCCGTGAATGAGCCGGAGACTCTGAAGCAGCCAAGCCAGTACCCAGCCAGTTACAGCCAGGGCTTCTCCAGCCAGCCCCACCAGGTGGAGCAGACCGAGCTTCAGCAGGAGCAGCTGCAGACAGGTAGGGGGCTGGCCTCTCCTTGGCAGGCGGTCTGGGGGCAGGCTGCCCTTTGCGCCCTGGAGACCAGGCTCTTGTGGGAGCCCATGCCTTTGGTTGCTGGCCTGAGGTGCGTCGAGGCTGGCTTGCGGTGTGTGTCTGCGCGGGTTTGGAGACCGCAGACCCACTTTCCTTTGGCCGCTGAGCTTTGTGATTTACCTAAAATCGGACTTGTTGCTTGAGTTGTGATCAGCGTTGCTTTCAGTTGCTGGTGGCAATGCCCACGAATGTGGTACCTGGCAGCAGGTCCGCTGTGCCCAGGTGGGACGTGGTAGGGCGCTGACTTGGCAATTCGTGAGCCTCGTGCAAAGAGCTCGCTTTGGCTGCCTCTGGTGGGCCAGGTTGAAACAACGCATTTTGGGAAGTGAGCTTGAGAAGACGCATGGGGAGAGTCTTTAGGTGTTTTATGTATTTATTCTTTTTAGGGACAGGGTCTCCTCTTGCCCAGGCTGGAGTACAGTGGCGCAGTCACAGCTCACTGCAGCCTCGAACTCCTGGGATCAAGCAATCCTTCTGCCGCAGCCTCCTGAGTAGGTGGGACTGCAGGCATGAACCACCATACCTGGCTATGTTTTTCATATCTTGTAGCAAGGGAGTCTTGCTGTGCTGCCCAGGCTGTCCCGAACTCCTCATTGGAAGCAATCCTCCTGCCTCCATCTCTGAAAGTGGTGGGATTCGAGTGTGAGCCTCTGTGCCTGGCCACATTGTTTGTTATATTTGTAAGACATAAACTATCCTCTTTAGGTCTTTGGTTATTTGATTTCTAGGAATTTAATTGGAATCCCACTACCAATTAGCAAAGCCTGCGAAAATCGCAGGAGTTAAGACTGTATCTGACTGGTTTTTAAAACCGTGGACCATTTTCGTTACTCGGTTTCTTGGCAGACCTTCCCGTGGCGAAGTCCCTATATCCTGGAGTCCTCGTGTCGCTAGCCAGCATGAAGGCCCAGTCAGCTGCAGCACAGCAGCAGCTTCAGTTGCTCGGGCTCAGCTCCTGGGTCGGACCCTGGGCTCCTGCTCGCAGCCCCAAGCTGCCTCCTGGCCACATGCTGGAAGGCTGCTGCTGGAGCAGGAGCACTCGGGGCCTCTAGATGTTGTGCTCCCATGCTCGTTGCCACTTTGTGGATGGTTGTGGTGAAGTGAAAGGTGGTTCCTGGATGTCACTTGGCTGATTTTGCCCCTTGTGCCATTCGATGTGAAGCTGTCTCGCTCGTCTCGTTCTGTGTGGCTGTCCTGATCATGCAGCGCATGAAGCTAGGTAACGCTTAGCTGCCATTTCAGAATACACATCGATTGTACAAAGCAGCTTCGTGACCCTGACAGGTGTTGGAGCCAGCCTGTCCCTTGGTTTCTCAACTCCCCTCCTGCCACCGCTCTGGCAGGCCTTGGCACAAGTCCTCGACCTCTTTCGGCACTGCTCTCCGTGTAAACATGGAAACCAGATGCCTCTCCTGCTCAGATGCTTACCGGTGGCTTCCCACCACCTTCAGGAAGGAAAGCCACCATCCTTCTGTGGCCACGAGGTCCTGTGGGGTCTGGCCTCGCCTTGCCTCCACTGCGGTGTCTTTCCCGTTCCCACACACAGTGCAGTGTGCTCTCCACATTCTCGGGGCCTCCACACTTGGCTTTTTGCTTGCCTCCTGACTTCCTTCAGGTTTGTGCCTGAATATCACCTCTCGCGCCCTCGCTCCCTCTCTCACCCTTTCCAGAGACAACTCACTCGTGTGGCGCCTCATGGTCTTCCTTTGTGTTTACGTGCGTGTCTGTTGCATTCATTTATTATCCTCCATTGGAATACAGTTTCCCTGTGGTTGAGAGCCATATGTTTGGTAACGGATGTCTCCCTTGTGTCGTGGCCAGGCTTGGGCACGCTGTAGGCACACTGAAGTTTGTTGAACCCGTCTGTGTGTCCATCTTTCCAGAAGTTCTGTGTTAATTTGAATTGGTGTCTACTCAGGAACAATGTAACAAAAAGACCTTGGCTTTTCTTTTTAATGGACAAAAAAATGCAGCTAGGAATTTCAGGCATATTAAAACAAGCAATTACACTGAATTGTTCTGCTGCGAGTGTCTTGCAGTGAGGTTTAACCAAGATTAATAAAAGTTCTCACTGATCAGCGATTCTAGAAGGGAAAAATGATCTGAAATTTGGTCTTTCGGCCACTTTGTACATGCTGGAAATGAACCTTCTTGGACAGAAAATGTCCTGCGTCCTTGGCATTTACTTACAACCTCTCATCTTTGGGAAGACGAGAAGAGGCCGTCTTCGGAGGGTGATTGCGCCGTGTGCCGGCTCCTCCACTTCCTTCTGAGGTGTGCTCGCCTTTTTTCTTGCTGAACGGTGTTCTGGGAACTCGTGACTTGGTTGGAGTTTCTTTGGGATGTTAAGTGGGTCGGGTAGAGGATTTCAGGGCTCACACCAGCGTTCTGTCTGGCACACAGTGGGTGGGCCGTTGCTGCTGACCTTCTTCCTGGGTGTGGGCCTGCCTGTGTTCTGTTATTGTCTGCACCTCCCAAGGGTGCTTTTAGCTCCTGTTTTTTCACCTGTGAATTGAAAACATTGGGTGGCCGGGTGTGGTGGCTCACGCCTATCATCCTAGCACTTTGGGAGGTGAAGGTGAGAGGACTGCTTGAGCACCAAAGGGGTTTGAGACGAGCCTGGGCAACTTGGCGAGACCTCGTCTCTACAATAATCGAAAAATTAGCCTTGAAAGGCAAGGGCGGCCTGAGTCCAGCAGGTCGAGGCTGCGGTGAGCTGTGAGTGTGCCACTGCGCTCCGGCCTGGGTAACAGAGTGAGACTCTGGCTCAAAAAAAAAAAGAAAAAATTGGAGTAGTACCAGGAACGTACCTCAGTATTTAGTTTCTGAAGGTTTCTGGATTCTAGAATTCTCCGTTTTGGAAAGGAGTGTGTGTGTGTGTGCCTGCTGGTGTGTGCCCTGCTTTCAGAGGTTTGGAATTACGGCCAGAGGGCTTTTTTCCAGTAGCTTAATTTGTGTGTAGGAGGAAGGCAGAGACTTGATTAATGTGTGGTTTCCCTGTTGCCAATGTGCTCCCTCATTTAAGGACAAAAGTAAACTTCAGGGAGACACTCCTGGAGCGGAGAGTGTGGGGGGCAGCAGGTGCCGTGAGCTGTGTATGTGCACCTGTGTGTGCCACACGTGTAAATGGAGATGCTTCCTTTCATTGCAGTGGTTGGCCCTTACCACGGGCCCCAAGACCAGCCCCATCAGGTGACAGGGAGTCACCCGCAGCCACCCCAGCAGAACACGGGGTTCCCACGCAGCAGCCAGCCCTACTACAGCAGCCGCGGCGTGGCCCGTGGTGGTGCCCGGGGTGCCCGAGGCTTGATGAACGGGTACAGGGGCCCTGCCAACGGGTTCAGAGGTAAGAGCAAGCACCTTCTGATGCCTGTAGGGACCCATGATCTTCTGACTTGGGAAGGGTGTGGAGCTGTCCTAAGGGCTCTGGAGGTGACGTTTCTCTCTCTGCATTGGCTTCTTCTGTACTACTTAACTACTTTGAGTATATTTTGATACAATTTGACAATTTTGGAGACTTATGGTTTGTTTTTTGTTAAATTAATGCCTGCCATTGTCTTCTGGGGCATAATGGTTTTCCACGCATCACCAGACCTTACTGTTTGTCGTGTGTGTGCACACGCACGTTTTTACATTGATGGGTGAAAATTTGATCTCCTGAGGCAGTTAGTTAGTACTTGCAGAAATATGTGAACAGGTTGGATCAAGATAGGAAATTAGAAAGTATTTTGAATAACTAGCCTGGCTCTTATAATTTTTGAGTCTTTGTAATTAGTAAGAAAGTAAAAGTCCCTTGCAGAGATGAGAACATACTGATTTTCTCAACCTAAATTCTAGGAGGCTATGATGGCTACCGCCCTTCCTTCTCCAACACTCCAAACAGTGGCTACGCACAGTCCCAGTTCAGCGCTCCCCGGGACTACTCTGGCTACCAGCGGGTAGGTACATTGTTCGTTTTAAATTCTGAACCTGACCTAGGTACGCCAGTGAGAGTGACTGACGGGCTTCGCTTAGTGAACCCAAGTAATTGTGGGCTGACTTTGTGGCGCTCTAGATACTTTGTTCTGCCCCGATGGGCTTTGCTTGTCTTAGCGTGCAGTGTAGCTGCTCCTTTGATCAAGTCTGCTAGGGACAGAGTGGGTCTGAGGAGCGGAGAAGCATGTTCCAGTCAATGTTCTTTCGCATTACAACAGTCACAGCATGGCATTTAGGTATGATCGACTGGGATGTCTGAAAGATGAAGAATTCTGTATTCTGAGTGTTAGACTGTGTAAGAACAGAGACAGAGATAAGATTTGAATAGGGTAAGCATTTCTTCCACTTCAGTACTAACTGGCTTGTCTTTCAGGATGGATACCAGCAGAATTTCAAGCGAGGCTCTGGGCAGAGTGGACCCCGGGGAGCCCCACGAGGTAATATTTTGTGGTGGTGATCCTAGCTCCCGAGGGAGCTTCTCTGTCTGGCCTTGGAGGAGCTGTCCGTAGTCTGCATGCAGGTCCCACGCTAGAGTGCGTTGATCCTTTCCAGACTGTCGCTAGGGATGAAATGAAATGCTGTTTCTAAAGCCTCATCTTGAACCCAAATTTTAATTTTCGAGTGACTTTCCCTGTTACTATACGATCTGTCTTGAAAAAGTAGAACATTTTCTCTTCCTCAGAAAAAGTGTTTTTCCAACTGGAAATTATTTTTCAGGTCCTAAAACCTGCTAAATGTTTTTAGGAAGTACTTCTGAAACATTTTTGTAAGACATTTTTGGAACGAGATTGAACATTTATATAAATTTATTATTCCTCTTTTGTTTTTGAAACATGCCTACTATATTTTAGGGCCTGAAAACCCTTCGATGGCCAGAGAAGCCATAGTTACATACATTTAGAGAACCATTTAGAAGTGATAGAATGCATGGAGGCGTCAGTGCCTTTTGGACCGCTAGTAGTGATACAACTATCAACTTATTTCTGACTTTTGAACAAAACTCCCAAATTCCTAACTAACTTACTGAGCTGTGCTTCAAAAATTTCAAATTTAGAGGTTTTAAGAGCTGTTTTGTCTTTTGCTATTGGAAAACACCTTCCTAGTGGGGCAGGAAGTTCACCTATTTAACACTCACAGCTAGCATTTCATGTAATCTGAAGTTCTAAATGGTTCTCCGATTCGAGAGAGGTTAAGCATCGAATCGTTTCCTCCAGTTATTGGCCATGACATGTGTAAAATGTATGTTAAGTAGGAATTGCAGAGTGCTTTGATTTGAATGCTGGTAGAAGCTGGCCAGCAAAAAGGTGCGCTTAAAAACAAAAACAAAAACAAATGGATCACTTGAGAATCACTGTTTGAAGTGTCAAAGGCTGTTTGCATGTGAATGGGGGTTCTGTTCTTTCCTACCCTGTCGCATATTCTATGAAAGTGGAGTTAACTGATAGCTAAAATCTGTTTCCGAAGCATGTAAAAAGTTGTTTTACCTGTTACAAGTCATTATGCGATTCTGGATGTTCTGTAGCCCTGAGCAGTTGAGGTGATGAGGTCTGTTCATTCTGGTGCTTCCCCGATGGCGTGATGTCGCTGGCGAGCGAACGCAGCGTGTACTAGAATGGAAGCTCCAAGAGAGCAGGCTCCGTCCGTCTTCACTGCTGTATCCATCCCCCACGCCTGGTGACGGTGCCCGGCACACAGCAGGCACTCAATAAATACTTGTTGAATGAATGAATGAATGAGTACTGGTGGCTACTCCATAGCTCCCGCTTCTTTTAGCTGGGGGAACGGGGCATATGTGCGCATGGCAAGTCCAGGCCAGGTGAGGCTCGGACCCTGGAGAATGGCCTCTCAGACCCATAGGTGGGGCAGGCTGCCCACGTGCTTCTTGACTTCAGGTGAAAGTCTGCTTGAAGGCAAAGCAAGGAATATCTGAAAGAAAAATCAAATGCCATTTTTGTCTTCTAGGTCGTGGAGGGCCCCCAAGACCCAACAGAGGGATGCCGCAAATGAACACTCAGCAAGTGAATTAATCTGATTCACAGGATTATGTTTAATCGCCAAACACACACTGGCCAGTGTACCATACTATGTTACCAGAAGAGTTATTATCTATTGTTCTCCCTTTCAGGAAACTTATGTAAAGGGACTGTCTCATCCCATAAAGACAGGACTGCAGTGGTCAGCTTTCTGTTACCTGGACACGGAAGGAAACTCTTTTTACTCTGCATGTTCTGTCCTCAGCGTCATCTCGAGCCTCGCATATGATGCTCAGATCCTCACCCTTGCTTAGGAGTAAAACGTAACACTTTACAGGGTGATGAGAATCTCCATAGTTATTTGGAGTGGCTTGAAAAAAGCAAGACTGACTTTTTGACATTGGATAAAATCTATACATCAGCCCAATTCAGTGGTAATTGACAAAACTAAACTATTTCCCTTGAAAGGAAGAATGGAAGGCGTGGAGTGTGGTTCGGCAGAGCAACTGCATTCCGCGGCTTGTCCAGCTCAGTTGCCTGCTGGACATTCAGACGCATCCCAAGCACGCATGGCCCTCCATGTGCAGGGCTGGTCTCCAGCTGTGCCCAGCACTGTTCATCTGGCCAGACGACTGTGATTAGAAACACACGCAAATTGCTTTTTAGCAGCTGATACTGTATACAATAAAGCCAAAATGCAAGGTTAGGCTTTGATTGGCACTTTTATAAAATATGCAACAAACATGGGATGTGATCTGGATGGCCGCTTCCGTACATAATGTGAAGCGTTTAGATTCTTTTTGAACATATAGCCGTTTCCTTGCGACAATGGCTTTTGTAAGGATTGGTGTGTCCATCACTCCTTACGACACGACATTGTCTGTCACTAATCCTTGGGTCTTGCTGTGTAGTCACCTAATTGGTACCGGTACTGGCGAAATCGCTAACAGATCATCATAACACTCTTGGTCACTGTCTTTCCTGCAGCTTGAAAGTTTTTTTTTAAAGGAAAGATAACAAATGCCTGCCGCTGCCACCCTTTTGAATTGCTCTCTTCTCAAAAGCACCAGGATGTGTGTTCAATTGGTCTCCCTGTTTTAGGGAAATGACAGTCCGTAGTTTCGGTTCTGATGGCATAAGCAAAATGAATAAAACATGTTTATAAAATTTGAATCTTGAACCACTGGTGTGCACAGCTGGCAGCTCCCGGATGCCCCGTGCAGGGTCTGCGCCATGATTCGTGGCTCTGCAGCCACCATCCTCTGGGACTGCACTCTTTTGTCTGACTGGACCCTGGGGAGTCTCCTTGGCCCGGGGAGGCATCCTTGCGCACAGTGGTGACTCCTCCCTTTGGCATGGAGGGTGCGTCTCGACTCGAGGGACGTGGACAGTTGAGTAGTGACTTGGCCTTCGGGGAGCACTCGTTCTGTGTGCCTAGACTTTCATGCTGCTCGTTGGCCCATTCCACTTTGACTTCGTGGAGTTAGTCCCACCTGTTTAGCAAAGGCTACAGCGTTAATGGTATTTCCTGTGCAGAAACTGCATTTTATTTGCAGCCTTTAGCCAAGGAGTTTTTCCAGTAGGTGCTCAGCTTCTTAAAAACAAAGGAAAATTACTCTCACACATTGACCATTAGACAACTGGAGTTTTTGCTGGTTTTGTAACCTCCTAAAACGGACAGGCTGTTGAACATTCCACATTCAGAAGTTTTGTAGGGTGGTGGGGAATGGGGATCTTCGATGTTTATTTTAAAATAAAATAAAACGAGTTCTCGCCTCTTCCCATGTGTGGTTGTGGTACATCATAGCGGGAGGGTCAACCTGCTGGCCTGGGCAAGCAAGCGCTGCTTTTGCCTGCTCCTCTCCTGCGTGCTGCGTGCTGCACAGCAGCTGTCTGGGATGTGCCACAACCACACGTTTAGCCGCATCTGGGGGGGGTGGAGGCTGTGGCCACCAGGCGATCCCCGGACGATGTATGCTTGTACTCCTGTATAAAGCTAAGTTTGCTGTATGTGTAGAAAGTAACTTCTAGACTGCTACAATCAAGACAGAAGTAAATGAGCTCTTTATTTGGTGATCTCTGAGTCAGTCGGGTGGGTGGGTGGGAGAATCCTTCTAGGCTGTTCGTCTATGAGGCGTTCATGGTTTGTTTCTGTGTATGTTTTCAAAAGAGGTTGTGGACTGACTTTTTTGGCATTCGATCATCAAGTTCAAATGCAAACTTTCTAAGTCTCAATTCAGACCATGTGTTTTAAAAGCTCTGCCTCATTATGGGGCAGAGAACGTTTAAAAAGTCCCGCTAGGATCTGCGTCTTGGTACTTGGTTCTGAACGTGGATGCGCATCCTAGCTGCTGAAGGCCCTTGTGTCTGGTCAAGTGCATATGTTGGCAGAGCTGCAGGACATGACTGTCATGAGTCAAGGTGTCTCTTGGGTAGCAAGACCACATGTAAGGTACTTTTGTTACATGCAGAATGTCAGTCGTGTCACGTGGATAGCGAAGCTTCTTTTTTAAAGCTTCAGTAAAGGTAAAATACCACTGATTACCTGGACTAGGGCAGTTTTATTTCCAGATCCCAGTATTCCTAAATCATATGGAAAGATCTTTCCAATTAATGTATCTTGATATTAAAACAAATACTCTCTTAGTTGGCTGCAATGCAGCTCTGTAGTGCGGGAGACTGTTCACAGGAGGTCCGAGGACAAGGCCTGTTTGGAGGGTTCCTCAGAGAGAAGGCAGTTGAGCGGTTGCTTCGTAGCTGCTCATTTAGGAAAGGTGGTCAGGCACAGGGGTCATCCTAGAACCCTGGGAGGCCGAGGCAGAAGGATAGCTTGAGCCCAGCAGTTCAGGACCAGCCTGGGCAATGTAGTGAGACCTCATCGCTACAAAAATGTTTTTAAAAGTTAGTCGGTTAGCCGGGCTCGGTGGCTCAGCCTGTAATTCCGTGCCTTTGGGAGGCTGAGGTGAGTGGATTGCCTGAGCCCGCGGGTTCGAGACCCGCCTGGGCAAGCGAGACCTCATCTCTACAATA
>CAUYQG010280176.1:0-25009 GCA_963574415.1 Tarsius wallacei | reverse complement strand
GTGCAAAAGAGAATCACATTTCTATACATCAATTATAAACAAACATAAACCCAAATAAAAAGCACAATTCCATTCACAACAGCCACAAAAAATATGAAATACTTTGGCATCTTCCTAACCAGAGGTGTGAAAGACCTTTACACAGAAAAGTATAAAACACTACTCAAAGAAATCAAAGTCAACACAAACAAGTGGAAAAATATTCCATGCTCATGGATAGGAAGAATCAACATTGTTCAGATGTCCATTTACTTAAGGCAATCTATAGATTTAACACAATACCAATCAAATTACCAGCAACAGTCTTCTAAGACCTAGAAACAACAATACAGGAATTCATATGTAAACATAAATGACCAAGAATAGCCAAAACAATCCTCAGCAAAAAAATCAAAGCAGGAGGTATCACACTTCCAGACTTTGAACTTTATTATAAAGCACAAAAATCAAAACAGCCTGGTATTGGTACAAGAATAGCCATATAGAACAATAATAGTACAGAATTGAGATTCCAGAAACAAAACCTCAATTTTTCAACCAACTCATCTCCGACAAAGCATCCTCCACCCACAGATGGGGAGAGGAGAATCTATTCAGTAAATGGTGCTGGGAAAACTGACTGACCACATGCAGAAGTTTGAAACAGGACCCTACCTATCACCATACACAAAAATTAACTCTAAATGGATCACAGACCTAAACGCAAAACCTCAAACTGTAAGAACCTTAGAAAATGCAGGAGACACTCTTATGGAAGTTGGAACTGGCAATCAATTCCTGATCAAAACCCCAAGTGCCCAGGCCATAAGAGATAAGATAGACAAGTGAGACCTCATTAAACTGAAAAGCTTCTGCAAAGCCAAATAAACCATCAAGAGAGCAGGGAGACAGCCAACAGACTGGGAAAAAATATTTGTCAACTCCATGTCTGACAAAGGTTTAACATCAAAGATGTAGAAGGAACTCAAATATGCTGAAAAGAAAAAAATAAACAGCCCCATTACAAAGTGGGCAAAAGATATGAATAGACACTTCTCAAAAGAAGACATAAGAGTAGCCAACAGAAACATGAAAATATGTTGTCTCACTAGTTATCAAGGGGATGCAAATTAAAACTACATGAGATACCACCTACTTCCAGTCAGAATGGCCATAATCAATAACTAAAAAACAAACAAACAAACAAAAAAAACAGATGCTGGAGAGGATGTGACGAAAAGGGAACATTTCTACACTGTTGGTGAAAGTGTAAACTAGTACAGCCTCTGTGGAAATCAGTGTGGCAATTCCTAAAAGTTCTAAAAATTGACCTTTCATATGATCCCGCAATCCCCCTACTGGGAATATACCTGGAAGAGCTCAAATCACTCTGTAGAAAAGATACCTGCGCACATATGTTTATTGCAGCATTGTTCACAATAGCAAGAACATGGAAATAATTGTGCTGCTCATCAAAAGAGGAATGAATAAAAAAATGTGGTACCTATACTCAATGGAATATTTTGCAGCCATGAAGAAGAACAAAACCATGAACTTCGCAGCTACCTGGATGGAATTAGAGCTTATAATATTGAGTGATCTCTCACAGAATCAAAGAGCTTACTATCACATGTTCTCACTCATAAGTAGATCTTGAACAACTATTGTAACACTTCGAGACAAGGATTGACAGTAGCAGGAAACTGTGGGGATGTGACAGGGAAGTGGGATTGACAGTAGTCGATATCTGCCTGGGGTAGGGGCGCACACGTCATCAACAAGGGTACCTCCACAATGAATATCTGTATACCACACCTGAATTGTATCCCATAATTTTCAAAAAATGTGGTACATATACACGATGGAATACTATGTAGACATAAAAAATAACAAAATCATGAATTTCACAGCAACCTGGATGGAACTAGAGTCTATAATACTGAGTGACATCTCACAGAAACAAAGATCTGAGTATCACATGTTCTCACTCATATAGTGGACCTTGAACATCTATCGTAATACTATAAGAAAAGGATTGACAGTGGTGGGAAACTATGGTGGGGGGGAGGGAGAAGAAGGGAGGTGAGATTAACAGTAGTCAATATCTGTCTAGGGACAGGGAGACACCCCTTATCAACAAGGGTGCCTGAATGAAGCATATTTGTATACCTAACCCTTAACTGTACCCCACAATATTAAAATAAAAAATATTGATTAAAAAAAATCAAAGAGGAAAAGAAAAAGTAACATATAGTTGTTATATGGAGTTAGATACATCCTTTTCATTTTGAATAATGTTTATTTAATTTATATGGGTTGATTTGACCCAACACAGAATATAATCTAAAAAATGCATTATTACATGAATTAAACATAATATGACTTTTAGTAGGGGATATTGGTGAGCTATAGCCAATAAGGGGCCATAATAATTGCCTCTGAAAAAATACTTAATATAACAGGAAGTTTATATAACACATTGCTAATAATCCTATGGGTTTGAAAAACCTGTTAAGACAAACACAATAAAAAGGGCAATTACACCTTTTTCTATTATTTATATTCCTTTTTTAAAAAATCTTCGATTGGTGAATTCTGTAACCAAAAAAACTATAGCAAGTGACAATTTATATTCTAGAAAAAAAGAAAAAACTTAGTTTTAATTTTAATTTGATGTATATGTGTATGTGTGTGTTAAAAGAACTGCAGATTGAGATTCTTCTGAAAAGTTAGAAGTCTATCACAAGTAAAATGAGGACTTTGGAATGAAAAATGAACATTTATGTTTTGCTGTGCCAAAGGAAGAAAAAAAGAAGAAAACACGTCCTTTCTGATCCTCACATTCCACTTTTATTTGCCTTTGTTGTAAAAAGCATACGAAGTCAACTCTTTAAAATATCAGTCATCTAGACTTAGCCTCCACCTGAGTATTTTTGACTGAATGCTGATTAAACATAGGTACAGCAATCTTGTCTGAAGACTTCAGAGCAAAAGGCACTTTATTTTCTAGGTATCAAGAATAAACACTTTGAACTCTTTAGCACTATAATAATTCTCTGCATATGTCAAGGTCTAGTTTCAAAATTTTCTCTGCTTCTAAAATAATGAGAAGTTACAATAGGCACAAACGACCTTGTCCCTGAGCCACACTAGTAGCTTATTTTGCGTGATGACCTTCCCCTCCACAGATGTTACAGTAAATCAACAATGAAGATGTCAGATCTAGGTTCAGGGTTCAGTGTCACCATTTTCTCTTCCTAATGGACGCCCCTAAACACTGTGTTACCAAGCTTTTCATCAAACTGAGCATTCCTACTATTCTCCATGAAAAACATATTTTTGTTCATTTCTAAATTGTTGTAGCTGATACTTGCCCTCTTTAATCATTAAGAAAGGACATATATTTTCTTCTCTCTCTCTCTCTCTCTCCCCCCTACCTTCAAATTGATCTATGTTTTAAAATATATGTTGTGATTTGAATTAATACATTCTGGTTGTTGGAGAGGAAGAAAAGGATATGTGGATTCCAAATAGTCATGTGGGATTTAATCTACCCTGCTGTAGTTACTTTGTTCCATCACTGAATAATGAGTGCTGAGATTTAGGGATAACTTTAACCTTTATAAGAAAGAAATTTGACCCTCAAGGCAAATAAAAAGGTTGTAATAATTAACAAATAAATGAGGGAAAACGTTCATGTTTGCATTGCATCCTCTTATAGTGATTAAAAAATAGTAACCCATAAATTATTAGTTCATTAATGAGTCTCTAAATATGTCCAGTCTTTGTAAAGAGGAGGGTGTGCTAGTATAATTCAAGAGACTAAATATACATGGGATTAGAAGTTAGTGTGCAGAGTGTTCAAGCATGCATGCTTTCTGCAAATTTTTTATTTTTTTATTTTTGAGTTGGTGTCTCACTCTGTTGCCCAGGCTGGAGTGCAGTGGCACGCTCACAATCATCACAGTCTCGACTTGCTGGGTTCAGGCAATCCTTCCGCCTCAGTCTTCCAAGTAGCTGGAACTACAGGCATGCTACCACATCCGGCTTATTTTTTTATTTATTGTAGAGATGAGGTCTCACCAATTTGCCCAGGCTGTTCTTGAACCTGTGAGCTCAGGCAATCCTCTTGTCTTGGCCTCCCAAAGAGCTGGGATTACAGGCTTGAGCCACTGTGCCTGGCCTGCAAAATTATTTTTTAACTTTCTAATTATTTGAAAGCATCTTAGTGTTGTACTGTAAATTTAAAATACTGGTTTTCAAATATATATTTTGACAGTCATTAGATAAGTTTAAGTAAACGAATAGTAGAAAAATAGAGGAACAATATTATGTGTAAGATGCATTTACAGGCATGCTGGTGAATAGACACTTATGTCAATGAAACAATAATTTTCTTAAATAATTTATCTAAATGTCCTTATCCTCATTAAGTGTATTATAGAGTCATGCACATAAAAATGAGAAGGAAAGTACATAACTTACTCTAAAATATTTTTAGCACCTAGCACAATTAATCCTTAGGAGATGGGTAATGGCAGTACATATAATTTATGATGCCTCAGAGATGTTATTTCAAATTTGTCAGCAAGAAAGTACCATTTTCAGGACCAAGAGACAGAGAATGCTAGTTGACAGAGAGATACTCTTCTGACTTTTGTAAGAACACAGAAATTTCTGTTACCTCATCATGGTAGCCCAACATTTAAATGCATAACAATGTATTATCTTCCCATCTGAGTCATGTATTTAGTATTGTTAGTTTTTGCTAATCAGTTTTCTTTTCTTTTTTGCTAATCGGTTTTTTATCCATTTATTTTTGAACCAGCATTGCAAGTATTGAAAAGCTTTCTGTCTTAAAATGTATTTATTTTTTCTATTTGAAAAATATAAAATTTTGAGTCTAAGGAGCAGAAAGAAAAAATAATAAGTAAAAGTGAACTAAGCATAAGAGATTTAGAGGACAGCATGAAGCAGATCAACATATATTTAAAAAAACTTTCCATAAATTTGTCTAATGGAGAAAGAGTTCTCAATAATAAACTTTAAAAAACTAATTTTAAGAAATAATATGTGATGAGAAAAAGATCAAATTAAATAAAGCATATAAATTGATAAAGTAGTTCTCTTTCATGACATACTCCAGTCCTTACTTCCCTTCATAAGATATCAGTTTTCACTTAATTTTCTATTCTCCTTAAAATAGATTACGTGTATGCAGGCAAACACGTATACAGTCATATGTTTCTGTATTTTTATGTACAAACATTGGTACAGATTTTTAAGCAAATAAAACTTTTTCTTTCCCCTTGTTTACTTGTAAAACATAAGATATTAACTTTGATTTTCTTTTTGATTTATACTTGTGGTTGATATAGTTGAATCTTTGACTATAAAGGTTTTTCTGCCAAAGGCTTTAGTTGTTTTCTTGAAAATTCTATCGTATTTTACTAAAACATTACTCAGAGATATCTAAACATTTTAAATTTATATAGACATACTTGAACTCTTCCTAGTTTTACAACAGTTATAGTAAATAAGAGATTTTTAATGCTTTTATAAATTCGGTTATCTTTTCATTCTGCTTACACTGGAGATTAAACTCTTTCACCTCCTGTGTGGGAAAAGTTAATATAATAGGCCTAAGACTATATCCCTAGAATGACTTACTTGCACAATTGGATCTTGGCTGGCACATTGAAACTTGGTTCTCAGAGTGATTTTCTGTGCCTAGACTTGTTTATAATTTATGTTGAACACCTGCTTTTATTTTATGAAAATAGAATTTTGGTATGTTCTAGCAGAGGATAGCTCTATGATCAAAACTAAATAAACATTCTGGGCACTAAGTCTCTAATGAGCTTCTTCGGTATACAAAACACTTGACAAGTATTTCTCTGAGACTTGATGCTGGAGGAATTAAGCATGTCATGTGTGACTCCATTGGGAAAGGACATTTGGAAGCTCATGCCTAGATTCCTGAAAACTTTACCCCATGTATCTTTTGTCTTTATTAATTTTGCTTTATGTCTTTTCAGCATAATAAATCTTCGTCATGAGTAGAGCTATATGCTGAGTTCTGTGAGTCCTTCTAGAGACTGGAGCTAGAAGTGATTTTGAAGACCCCAATATAGTCCCGCTTGCAGTAGGTGGGTTTATAAAAGTAGTGATGTCCATTATGTTTTTGGTAGAAGTCTTTTACCTCATGCTGGGCTGGTTAATTCAATTGTTAGTGTGAGACACTCCTTTGTCTCTTTCCCTTTAAGATGGTGAGCAACAGAGTCCCAGATAGTGGGGACTTATAAGCCTGGGATTACAAGTGAGTATTGCATGGAGTAAAGCACCTAGCTGAACCAAGATAAAATTTGCATAGTAAGAAATGAACTTTTAATGTTTTTAGCCACTGAAACTTTAAAGTGCTATGCTACTGCAACACAAGCGAAAGAGTCTTAGCTGATACAATTATTAAGCAGATTTTTGTTTGCTGAAAATCATATTAGATACCATGAAGGGTATTTATATCACAGATTTATAACAACAATCACTTCCCATGCATAGAAAATTGCATTACCTGTCATTCATGCTTAAAATTGTAATGACCGTATTATATTTTATTAGAACAGAATAAGCATTGCTGCAGATTTTTTTTCACTTTCTTACAGATAATATTGGCAGCCTCATCTAGTTATTACAATTAATATGCAATTGATCAAAATATACTATAATTTATAAGAAAATATATTTATAAGTGTTTCAGAAAGTTAAATATATATGTAACATTCATCATTTGAGAAGGCTCTCAAAATTAGGGAACTGCAGAAATTAACAATCAGTTACTGAATAAAAAGATGATATAATTAAAATGGCATGAGTACTTGGCCTTTCTCTCCATTTTTGTAACACTGGCCTATGCCTAGGCTACATACTACGTTCCTTAGCAAAGCTTAGCAGTAGAAGTATCAGAACAAAACTAAAGTCAAGTGCAGCTGAATATGACAAACTAGTATCATTTATTCACAATAATAAACACATCCAGAAACTGTATCCTTAAATAAATATTTAAATGTCTCTAAAATATACTTTATTTCAGAGAAGATTTGTGGGTATAAGTTGACTTTACTGCTCATCTCTTAGGTTTTGAGTTTGATTATGGATATCTCTGCATTTATATACAATTCATACAGCAAAAGTGAGAGCTAGATATTTATTGCATAATTTTTCTTTAATCTTTTTTCTATTTTTTACTTAAAAAAATTAAGAGATTATTGTAATGCTTAATTGTCCAATGAAATCTTAGAAAAGATAAAGCCTAAATATTGTAGCAGTTTTCTGATATTATAGCTATTATGAATTTTTAAAAGATATAAGAAACTAAAATATGTTTTATAAAATTTTTGTTGCCAAAGAATAAATATGTTGTTTACCACTAATTTACATTATGCTTTACAATGTAATAAAAAGTACAAGCTTTTTTATAAACATTTTAATTTATGATAAAAATTCTGATGCCGAGTGTATGTGTGAGTAGTGTATGAATAGGGTCATAATTGTGTAGGTGATATTGACAGCTTTTCCTGATTTGTATGTGTGGGATTTGATGCTTCTATGTTTTCTAACTCAGTGGAAAATTTTGCTAAATGTAAAGATTTGTATTCTATAATTTTATATCTAAGCTTCATTTAAAATTAACATAATCAATACAATATCTTTATTTTGCATCTTAGCTAGGTTGTGGTTCTTTTCATTCTATAGTTATAGAGAAATATATATATACACACATATATACACACATAATGAGTTTAGTAAAAATACTATCAAATGTATTTTATTTTAGAAAGGTTTTAGATTTACAGAAAAGTTGTGAAGATAGAAAAAGAATATCTGTATTCCCCTATTACTACCTTCTAACTTTAGCATGATCCATTTGTTTAAGTAATATTATTAATATGTAATTACTAACTAAACTTTATCATGTATTCAGATTTCTTTATTTTTTATCTAATGTTCTTCTTCTGTTTCCAGATCTTATCCAAGATCATCTATCTATCATCTATCTATCTATATCTATCTAACTATCTATCTATCTATCTATCTAACATCTTTCTATTTATCCATCCTTGTCAGTCTTCTTAGGATATTGATCTGGTCAGGTCTTTTATAAAATGTCTCAGAATTAGTACATCTTTGATGACTTTTACCTGATTAGACTGGAATTATGGTTAGTTTTGTTATGTTTATTTTTTGCAAGGTGGATGTAGAAGACTACAAAGGTAAAGTACCATGTTCGTCACATTTTATCTACATATATGGACACACACTATCAACATGGCTTATTACTGTTGATGTTAACACTTGACTAAGGTAGGGTTTGTCATGTTTCTCTGTTGCAAAGTTGTGCCTTTTCCCCCATGCGTAATGTACGCTCTATAATAAATTCAATATATGCAGCCCACATTCAGATATGGAGTTACGCACCTGCTCCTTGAAGTCAGAGTAACTGCATGAATTACTTAATAACTTTTCAGCTGCCTTTGAAAAAGAAGTTTTGAAAATAGTATTTACATTCATCACATACTTTTGGAAAACTGTAGTCATCACACATTCATCCTGATTATCAGAATGATTTCTGTAAATTAATACTGAAGAGAAGAATCTGTCAGTCACTGTACATATTCTCATTGTTGGGAATGTGGTCTGTTCACTGAAATAAAACTCAGAACACATTACACCAAGTGTTACCAAACTTATGTGTACTAGTGTCATTAGTTCTGATGTGATCTCGTTAATATGATGGAGGATTTTGGTGTATCATGTATGTTGAGAAACAATCTACTAGACTCAATATAGTCAGCTATGTTTCTTAGAGATATTTTTCTCAAATCAAATTTCCAAATTTTACAGGTTAAATAATTTTATTATACAATTCTCAGAGGAAGAGCGGAAGAAAAACAAATCTACATTTTGATATAGATATACAGTAGAATAGTACTCAAACTTAAATAAGGAAATCCTGCCTTATGTGACTACATGGGTGAACCTGCAGGACAATGTGCTTAGTGAGATAAGTCAGACACAGAATGACAAATACTTCATGAACTCACTTATCTGTAGAATCTAAAAAAGTCAGTTAATAGAAGCAAAGAATAGAATGATGGTTAACAGAGGCAGGGAAATAGGTGTTGGTCAAAAATACAAATTTTAACTCATGTACAAAGAATAAATTCTGGTGATCTTATGTAAAACACAATGATTATAGTAAATAATACTGTACTGTAGACTTGAAATATGTTGATAGAGTAGAACTTTAGTGTTATCACCCACACACACAAAGGTAACTGTGAGGTGATTAGTATGGTAATTATCTTGATAGTGGCAATCTTTTCACAAGTATGTCTTATACATCTTAAGTATATATCATTTTTATCTTAAAAATAAGAAAAATAGAACTTTAAAGCTAGATTCAAAAATAAAATGTAAAAACAAAACCAAGAAAACAAAAAAAACAACAGAAAAATAGATTTCTGGGATTCACAGAAGACCTACTAAGTGAGCATTGCTGAAGATAAAGCCTAGAAATATGCGTTTTATTAAGTTTCCAAGTGATTTTTACTTACACTAACATTTCACATATAAACATGTATAGATATTGTGAATGTAGTTTGCTTTGTGACCATGGGTGATTACCATCTTGCAACTCTGTTTTCAAATGTGTGAAATAAAAATGTCATGGTAAATTTATAAAAACAAACAATAACAACAAAATAAACCCACAAGCAAGGAAGTTATGTCTGTATATATATCCAGTCACTACGTTCTGCTTCCCAAAATAACCACTGTCACTATAAAATAATTTTGCCTGTTTTAGTTAATGAACATATCACATAGTATAAAGTCTTTGTGACACACCTCTTTCACTTTGATATAGTATTTGTAATGTATTATTTCTTAGACAGGGTGGTGTTACATAAGCATATTTAATTCCAGAAATTATTCAAACTGGGCAATTAAGAGTTGTTTTTTCATTTAAAATATTTTCATATCTATTTTTGTTGTTAAAATAGATACGAGTTAGTGGTAACACAGAGTAAACATGGAAGACCGTAAATAGGTCTAGACTCAGAGAGTGTATTCATACTATTTGTTGCCTAAATGTCAAAGCAAGGAGTATTTGCTTAGGCCGGCAAAGGGAGTTGATTACACTTGTCAAAGATGTAGTCCAAAAAGGAAGCCATATGAAACAAACAGGCATGATATGTAAGTGTGAGCAAATTAGATGCATAGTAAATGTTTACATGTATACATTAATACATACATACATACATGTATAAATAAAGTAGTAACTAGTGCAATGTTATAGCAATTTCAAATTAAGAAAAATGTTTTTAGAAATAATAATGTAAAAATGTAACACCATTTATGAGGCATGAGAAAGATAAACACAAGATTTTACAACATTGGGACAGATGTTTATTACATGTGTGTATGTTAAAAACATAACTTTTTTTTAGATTGAAAATATACTTTATTTACAAACTAACAGAGAGAGAGAAGAGAGAGGAGAGAGAGAGAGAGAGAGAGAGAGAGAGGAGAGAGAAAGAGAGAGAGAGAGGAGATTTACCTCCCCAAGGTAGGGGAGGGGGCCAAAGCTTAGGAAAACACAGCAGCCATAGCCCAATGAACACATGGCCCAACCAATGCTTAACAAAAACAATGGCCCAAACATCACTTTTTAAAATGGGAGGCAGCCTTTATTGCAAGTGGAACATTTTAAATCTTAATTGCTATCACCAGTGATCCAATTGGAATTCAAAGCCTGGAAATAACCATGGAAAAAAGTACTTAGTTAGTAACTTGTTTCTCTTTATAAAAGAATACCATGAAAGTCAGTCAATTTCCTTCCTATGAGCATTGGCAAAAGCAGAGGGATGTCATATTTTCTGCTCCTCTAGTAAGTCTTACACTTCACAGATCTATGCAGTAACAAATAGGACCCAACTTTGCAAGAGCAATAACAAAACAAAAGAAAAAATGATATAAAATTATATTTTAAAAGTTGATAACATAGGAGTTTCTTACTATCAGACTTCCTCAGTATTTAAGTGAGTAACAATTGGAACCTGTGGGGGAGTCCAAGCATCATAATTGTTTTCAACACCACTCTTTGTGGAGTCTATTTTTTTTCACTCCTTGAAACTACACATACATTCGGAAAAACCAAACTGCCAATGTAAGAAAAAAATAGTTGTCCATTATACATTTTTGCTGATTAATATGACTTAAGTGAAAATCTCTTAAAGGCAGTGAAGAAAAAGGCATGCTTGGATTGATTTTATTGGTCGGAGAGCGTGAAATATTGACTCTAAATCAGATTTCAACTGATTCTCCTGGCATCTCCATTTCTCAAAAGTCTTACAAAGTGCTACATATGTTGAGTATAACATTTTTTGTTTCCACATCAAGCTTGAATTAGTTATAGTGAACTAGAGTGTACTACTAGCTTTACTTTATTTCAACATTATGCTTTTGCAAATGGCTATACTTCTGTTTGGAATGCTCTTTCCTTGTATCCGTTTGGATCTTCCAAGAAGTAACGCAAGAGATTTGGGGAATAGAGGGCGGAAATGACTGTAAATAATAAAAGGAAAGAAAACAGGAGTAGGCAAGTAGACCCTTCAGATTGCAATGCAAGTCTGACATCTGTGAAAGGAGAAGGTAAAGGAAAGACTCATGTTGGTAGAACGTCTGGCAAAAAGTATAGTTCTAGGTCTTGTCCAGGCAGGAGAATCCTCAAGCAACATTTACCCATGATAGTCTGTGTTGGACAGAACTGGGCTGGCTTTAGCAATCTGCCAAGCTCAATCTTTAACAGGAAGCCACCCAGAGAAGCATGACCTTGGCTGGAAATTGGTAAGGGGCCCAAAGGAGAGTCAGTTTAGGCTGCCATACAGTTATCCTCCTCATAGAAATCACACTTGATGAGATTTGAGGAGCACACCTAAAATATTACCAAAGACCACCCCACAGAAATCCACTTCTTCGTGTAGGTTCAGTTAACTGCTCTTTCACAGTGACAGAGGAGAAAGTCAGAGGCTGGTTAAGCAGACAGAGAAGGAGGGACTCGAGGACACTTAACACCTAAAGAAATGCCCCCTGCACCACCTTCCATTATATAATTGTGGTTAATATGGTTAAGAACATCCTCTCAACCCAGGATGTACTACTAAAAGGGACTTTTTTTTCTGCTTAAAGCAGGTGCTTAACTAAATGTCCTAACTTGATCTTGGCTTATTATAATATCATTAACATGGCATTTGCATTGTAGTTTTTCCCCCTCCCAGCCCCAGTGGACATTTCTGTGGCACTTATGGGTAATAGTCAAGATGGAGTAATTTTGGTCAAGGACCCACATGTGCAGTAAGAATTGGGTCTCAGGAAATAAGGGGCAGATGAGATGTAAATGAGTTAAGCATCCCTATAAAAGAGAAGATAAAACTACAAAAAACTACTGGCACCAGTGACCCCTTTTGGGCCCCCTCTCTTCTCTGGAGAGCTTTGTTGCTTAATAAACTCCTTCTTTCACTCATCCTTTTGTTGTCCACATTCCTTAATCTTCTTGGTCTTGAAACAAGGACCTGAGGTTGCTGGTTTAAGCTGACAGTGGAGTTCAAAACTCCTGCAACAACAGTTCCTATGGAATTCATTTTCTGTGAGAAAAATTAGAAGGAAGTTAGTGGGAAAAATTATATTCACCATTGTTGCAGGTAGTTTTCAGTCCACAACAAATACTCATCCTCTCCTTCTTCCACTTAAAAAAAATGTTTCTCAAGGGAATCTGTTAGGGGAGGGAGGGGCATACCTCATCAACAAGGGTACCTGCATAATCAATGTTTGTATACCTAATCCTGAATTGTACCCCACATCTTTATAATTAAAAAAAAGTTTCTCGACTTTTGCTACTATCTCAGCGTATAGCAATATGATGGAAATCGTCATTTCTGAAGGGACCTTCTAAATCAGGCTTTTTGCATGTATTTTCACAAATACAATTGATCAGTGGAGTATACCAAGAGTCACCCAAGTTGGTATCCTGGCTTTCAAATATACTCCTGTTTGTCATTTCTGTTTTTCAGAGTTACTTACGCTTTACAAATGGTAGTCTGCTGATCTCTGGGCATAAGAAGGCCAAATTTCCTTGGCAGTAGCCATGGTTTTAGTTCTTTAGGCTATACACTCTGACAATCATGTGACTCTTGTGAGGGCCAGAAATTTCAACTCTGAGTTAGAACACAGTAGTCAAAGTTGTAGAGAAAGGTAGCAAAAAGTTTTTCCAATAGATCATTGGAAGTGGTAGAAAATGGTGTCACATTTAATTCTACTCATTGGTTCTTAAACCTATACTTCTTCCTATTTGAAAGACATCTCTGATGAAATACTTATTCTATGTCAAGAAAAATGGCAACTCGTCCATTCATAGTATCGGCTTTAAACTGATGCCTCAACTCTGCTTTCCATAGGCTTTTCCAGTGATCTATGAAGCAAGATTCTCCTTGATAACACAGTATATGATTAGTAGATTTTCTGGACATGGAACCCACACCCATGCCTCCTTTGCTGTAAAGCAGGCTTTCTGGTCATATGCTTTGCTGTGCAGAGTGTACACACCAGTGTATCAGATATTCCATGAGTCCTTGAATAAGTGTTGGCTAACACTCTGAGGGCAAGAAATGTAAGCTCATACTTAGAGTAAACATATAGCTCAAAGAAGATAAACCAAGGCCCTTTTCAGGATGAAAGAGAATCAGTATAGTCAACTTACTAACAAGTGAAATTTGTTCAACTCAAGTAATGGTATCATATACGTGTTTTAAGATTGGTCTCTATTGATTGAAGTTTGGGCATACAGAAGTAACAAAAGATAAATCTACTTTAATAAGTAGAAGGCAAAGCTGATGGTCCATGCATAGCAATTGTACCCAAATGCAGTCTCTATTACTATAACTGTGGTCACTACATTCATGTTCTACCATCAAAAGGCCAAGTAATTTTGTCTATCCCATTGTTCTGTGCCACTTCCACAGTCAAAGCTTTCTAGTAAGTGTTACCATGTAGTAGACAAATCTTGGTATTTCATGATGTCTATGATATATGTCTGTCTTTACAGCAGTGCTCCTAGATCTCCTTGTCCCTAAGTTTCAAATTTTCCCCTTCAAGGACTATAACCCAAAACCCCGGTCTTTCTTACTGCTCATGAATGTAAAATTCTAAGAATATGCTTTCTCCCTTCATCCACTTGAAAGACTTTTCCCTCATCATTTACATGTATTATTAACACTAGATGTGTCTGGAATGTAGTCACTATCAGTTTTAAGGACTGCATTTTCATACTGAGCTGATCTATCCACAGATCAAGTTCTGTCGTTTTTCTTCTTCAGCCGATCACAGAGGAGTCCTGTAGGATCACAGAATGGATTGGGAAGAGGGATGTTGATGGAACCTTAGTGTAAGTGACACAGGGTTCTGTTTACCTGCTCAGGTAGTTTACGCATATCCTCTTGTCTTTTCTGGAACAAATTTGAAATCTCCTACTTCCAACTGATAGAGGGCTGCTGGACCTATTTGACTTATGATTTAGAAGTTCTGATGGAACACAGCTCAGAATGAACAGTTCCTCAATGTTAAGATTCAGATAACATTTGTCTCCACCAAAACTCATGTTGAAATTTTATCACAAATGCGGTGGTGGTATTGGGAGGAGAGGCTTTGTGGGAGATTTGGGTCTCAGATCGTGGATTCCACATGAATTGGTGCCTTCTTGTAGTAGTAAGTTAGTTGTCACTCCCATGAGACTGGATTAATTCTCTGGGAACTAGTTACCAAAACAATGGGTTATTAAAAGCAAACTTTCTCCTCCTGTCTGGTCCTTCTTCACATGTGTTTGTTTCCCCTTTGACCTTCTCTACCATGTTAGTGCCACATCACTAAAGCCCTTTCCAGAACCCAAGGCTATACCCTCTGACTTCTTAGTTTACAGAACCGTGAGCTGAATAATCCTCTTTTTCTTTATAAATTACCCAATTTCAAGTATTATTTTATAGCAAGACAAAACTGATTAAGACACACAGTTATGATTGCTTGTTGTCCAGTGGTTAAACCTTTCATTTTTACTAGTGTCCAGTATCATTAAAAGCTAATTTTCAAAAAGTATATAATTCTTTCTCTCAGGTAGCATGGTTATGCTTTAAAACTCCAAGGACCTTTATTCTGATTCTCACACTGTGGTTTGTTGTAAACTCCACACTGCACTATTTCCAACCCTGACATCTTCTATACAATAGAACCTGTTAGATGATGTGGTTCAAGTGTCAGAACTGGTCTCACAGTTACCTGGACCTATTGCAAAGCACTTTCTTGAACTAGACTTCCTTTAGAATAAGCAGCTATTTGCTTGCAATATATGTACCAAATCACAGACATTTATGGTTGTAAAACATTTTGATTATAGAACCTCAAAAATTGTACTAGCATGATATTTCATTCTCTGCTATAGAGGATAACATTTATCTTTTTTGTGAAACAAAAGTCCTAACCCTAGTAACTATTCAAAAACTTAACTTATGAGAAATGCTTCTGAACCTTCATAAAGTATCTTGTACCCTCTGAAGTACACTTGTTTACTGAAGTCTTCAGTATACTAGCCCCTTCTTACTGCCATCATATTTTGTCTGAACAGCATGATATTACTGATTTATTGAATTAACGTGATGATTTGTGGGATGCCTAGGCAATACAGATACTTTTGGACTATATTATGAGAGTTTAGGAAATCAGCTCTGAGGTAAAACATTCAATAAAAAATGTCTGTTTTACATAATGCATACTTCTTCTGACCCCTTTTTCTAACAAAAATAGAAAATAAATCATATTCCATATCAATAACCTCATAACACACACATAATGCCTTATTAATCTGTTCTTGCCATGATTTCATAACTGCTATAGTATCTGCAGTTTGGGCTATTTGCTTGAACTTAATAAAATTGCTCAGCTGCAAACCTTTCATAAAAACAGAAGCATCACTCAGAGAGCAGAGTCAAGAACCCAGAGGGGGAGATGGGAACCACTTCTATAAAAATAAATAAGATATTTTTGTAGTAGATTCCACACAAAGGAAATAACTTATAGTTATAACTATTTTAAATGCTTGAAGACAGATGATAGATAGATAGACAGATAGATAGATTAAGGGGAAGGTGAGAGATGATAGAAATAGACAGCATGAGATGAGAAAAAGAGAGAGACAATGACTGTATGTAAATATAATCTTTCATGAAAAAAAATCCGACAACAATCAAAGAGGGATTTGAAAAGGATGGTGGTAAAAACATAAATTTAATGGCTGCCCTGTGAGCTGTTATCAGAATCTGTATCCTAGTGACTTTTATTACATATTTTTTATTAATACACAATACCATCTCATTCATTCCAAGCACTTTATAACAGCATAAAGGTTAAAACCAAACCAAACAAAAGTGGAAACTACATTTCTCATACTTTCCTTCCTGCAGGGTAAGATTTCATATGATTAAAATAACTATGTTGAGACATGGAGACATGGAGGTGGTCTTCTTACATCTTTTGGGCTCCCTTGTGAATCAACCATTTCAGATTGGTAGGAATTGGTTCTAGCTCTTCCACTGTGAGTGGAAGCTTTTTGTTTTCTGTCCTAAACCTTCTTGTATTTAAAACATCTAAGCTGGTGTTTGTTTTGTAACTTCTTTATAACTGATATCATACTTGGTTAAGAAATAGAGCCCTAAAAACTTAACTTCAAGATAGAAAACTGGGATTATTTGTTCAATTGGATTAAATTTAAAAGCATAGAGAATGTTGCCAATAGACAAGGGATACTGGTTCTTTTTTTTTTTTTTTTTTTGAATTGGAGTCTCACTCTGTTGCCCAGACTGGAGTGCGGTAGCCGCTCCCAGCCACTGCAGCCTTGACCTTCTTTTAATCTTTCCCTTGGACGCATGCCTGTGTTGGGTTAACAATAGGGGTAATAGATAGTTTATTGGTTACTTATTTATATTAAGTTGTTAACTATCAGTGGTTTATCCTGTCTGATATAAGCTTGTGCGGGGAGAATTATTTCTTGTTACTTATATTAGCAGTATTGCTTCTATAAATTTATAGATTAGTCCAGTGGTGTTGTAAGAGTTGTGCATGTCGGTTGAAATTAAAGTGTGTGAAGTGGGTTGAGCTTGAACGCTTTCTTACTGGGTGGCACGATCCTTCTGCCTCAGCCTTCCAAGTAGCTGGAACTACAGGCGCGCGCTATCACACACCTCTAATTTTTGATTTAATGTAGAGATGAGGTCTCGCCAAGTTGCCCAGGCGGGTCTCGAACCCGCGGGCTCAGGCAATCCACTCACCTCAGCCTCCCAAAGGCTCAGGATTACAGGCTGAGCCACCGAGCCCAGCTAGGTTCTTCATGGCATGTATCTTCAGTTATGAAACAAATTATTTGACTTATGACCTTTCCAGACAATACTTTGGGAGACACACTGACCTGGAATATTGTAAAGAAAATAATGAATACAAGTAAATTTTTAAACGGGGGAATGCACCCCCCACCAATTGAATTATCTTTTTTGATGATGGGCCCTTTGTAGTACAGGTTTCCCTCGCTAGGTAAGTGTTCTAAGAACCCACTGGCACTAGCATTGCTGTGTGAGTCTGAGTTCTCGAGAAACGTCCTGGTTTGTGGCAAACAGGTTGACTGGGTTTTCCACCATGACAATGCACCAGTCAACACCACGCTGAGTGTCCAGCAGTTTTTGACCAAAAACAGCATGACACTCTGTGTCCCACCTTCCCTTTTCACCGAATCTAGCCCCAGCAACTTTTTTGTTTGTTTGTTTCCCCAGGTTAAAAAAGACCTCAAAGGGAAGTGTTTTGCCCATGTGGGAAGAGGTGAAATAAAAAATGTCACAGGTACATCAAAATGATGTACCTCAAAAAGGCATCAAAATGAAGTTCACAAACTGCTTTGAGCAGTGGAAAAAAGAGTCTGGATAGGTGTGTTGCATCTAATGAAGATTACTCTGAAAGTGACAAATTTAAGCATGTAATAATAAATATACAATTTTTATAAATAAATTCGGCTTTTTTAGGGTCCCCCTTGTGTAGCCCAGTCTTTCTACACAAGACAGATATCTATTGCAATTATGGTATCAGTAATCAAAAAACCAGACTGAACATTTTATTTTTACAGTTTGCTGAATTACAGCACATGAATTCATAGCACTCCCAGGTCTTTTGCTGAAAATCAGAACTTTTTTTTTTTCCCAAAGAAAATTGGAACCTTAAACTTCAACTAATTGTATTTTGGAAGAGTCTAATGATTTTGAATAACTTAAACTCAACACAAGCAACATTTTCTCCTCTGTTTTGTGGAGGAGAAATATCACACACACAAGAAAAGACTTAATTTTGGAGAGTTATCTTGGAGAAGGATAGTCACACCCGGGAATTGTGTATGAGTACAGATTCTAAGAATGTTAGAACAGGGAAGAACTAGCACAACATGGAATTGAACTGAATTTATGATGGTGGCTTAGATTAAATGAAGATAATGGCCATAATGTAAAATAATTTACTCAGTCTTAGGAGGCTAGGAATTTTAGTGTTTGCCATGTGTGACAGGCTCAACTATACCTCAAATTTGAGTAATCATAAGAAGTTTTTATCAATAATTAAAATATGCAACAATAAAGAGAGTTCTAGCATTTGTAGAAAACTTAAAAATAATTATATTCTGAAAAACCAAAGATTATGGTGGAAATATCAGTATGGAAATGAGTTTTCTGAGGGTGAAATGAAATCCTAGAGTTCCAGAGTTCAAGTGACAGACTCACAAACCAAAGTAAGCAAATTACAATAATAGGCAACACGCCAAGCTATAGTATTCAGTGGTATGATCTATTGACAGTGCTATCAATGGCCTGTCTAGTAAAATATTGCCTAATATGGATACTAAAAAAAAAATCTAGATCTGGTAAAAAGAGATCTAACATGACTTACCATAATGGAGAATAAGTGTCCCACACTGAATTTCCAGATTTGAATCTGTTCTCACATGCAGAGTCTCTTGAATGATATACAGCTAAATTACTAAACTACCTTTAGCAGTACTACAACAAACATGTACATTAGCTATTCCTTCTCAATTTTCCTAAAGTAATCCATAGCATGTAAGGTTATGACTGTGCTGGGAAAAGTCCAAGATAAAAAAGAATGTCTGGTCACAAACTATAAGTTTACAATAAACTTTGGGTACTTCAAATGTCATTGTGATCCTCAGTCACAGAGAAAACTGATGAAAAGCAAATGATAGAGTTATGGGCTGAATCTGTTTTATAATGAGTTAGATAGTCTACAAATATACCTTTTATTTTTTCCCATTTCCTGAATAGATAGTTATAAATAGACTTAGAAACTGGCTGAATAGACAGTTGGTTTTCAGCAAATAGAATAGGGAGCATGTTGTAGAATGATCTAAGTGGAAAGCACTGGATCTGCCACTGCATAGCAAAGTAGTAAACTAGAAACAAACACCTCATTCTTGGGGTAAGTGTTGAGACTGGTATCATCATGGTATAATTACAAAATGCCAATCATAAAGTCAAATTTAAAACAGTGAAAGAAAAATGACAAATTACATATACATCAAAGACATTTAGATCTATATGGACTCCTCACGCTATGCAATAATACCTTAAAAGTGCAAAGTGAAAGTAAATATCTGTATAGAATCAGATATGTGGCTAAGCATTCATAAATAGAATTAACATACAAATATTTCAAACAAATATATGTGAATAAGTTTACTACCTAAATGCCTTAACAAATAACACTTCTAAAACATGACATTTAAACAGTACAAGAAAAATATATAGATATAGAAGAAAAGGCTGAGCAAATCATTTTGTGGAGGGCAACTTTACATGCTCTCTTAAGACTGGAAAATGGGACTATTTATCTTAGAATGCTAAAAGTTCTTTTCTTACAAAACAAACAATTGATATGGAATGAACACATAAATGTAAGTAGGAGACAGCCCTTCTTATTCAACAGAATATCCTACATACAGAAATCTGTTTTACCATTTAATCCCTCACAGTTAAATTTTCTGTACATGTCTCCATCTGCCACTGAATCCAGAGGTTTTCATTCCTATGCACTACCATTAATCAAAAAGTATGTACTAGTGTTGTTGTCATCTCTTATTACATTTTTATAGATCTATATGTGGCACTTTCTCAACAAGGTGCTCACTGGAATATTTCTTTTGACAAAATTTTTGAGGTAGAATCACCTTAGCTGAATCACTTTTCCTGTGTATATCCCTAAACCACAGAAACACACACATACACACACAAATGTCAGTAGTAAAGTTTTCCCCCAAATCTTGTCTTTTCATAGCTTTTGAATTATTCAGATTTGAAGTAATTTTCTTTCTTCAAGTGACTACACAAACATCTTTTAGAAAGCTTTTTCTTAAATTATACAGTCAAATTTTTCTTCCCTTTCTTCTTATTACTTCATATTTAAATGGCACTTGATAATTTTACTTTTACTACTTATTTGTTATGTAACTTTCACCTAAGTATACAAAAATAGAAGTTTCAGTAGTTGAATATAATAAAGGAAATAGTTATAACATGTTGCATTATAGGCTAGTTAATCATTTGTTTATCTGCAAACAAAAGACAACATACAATTATTTAAAATATTTTACACATTTATTCACTTTTTTTACACCATGTATTTTAAGTATACATTAATTCTATTCTCCCAAGTCCAAATATCCTTACAAAGTATTTATTTCTCATCACCTTTTCAAATTTATTTACCAAAATTCTTATTTTAATTGTGTAAAAATCACAATTCAGTATTTCTTTGGCCAGAACTTTGGTATTCAGAGTAAAAATATGCACACAGATTTTAGGGGATTATGAGATATACCATTGCTTGACAGAATATCAGCTAATTGATATGGTATCATGAATTAGGGATAATGACACAATGGAGATAAAGAAAGGTAATCTAACATAAGACTTATCTTTGAGAAAACATCCAGTTCTATTATTCCAAAGATTACAACAAAGTGCAAATTGACCACTACCTTAGGAGAAAAAGAGAAAAGCTCTACTGTTAGAAGGTCAATGTTATTGTCCTTTTAACAGAAGGATAGCAAATTTATAAAATGAAGGAGACCTTATTACAAAAGTTTTGGTTGGATACACAAACTATGAGTTCACAGTAATTTGATGTTATAGCTGTATAATTACAGTAATGTCTTAAGTTGATTGCTTTGTAAGATGGATTATGATGTATCTGAGTTAAATCCTTTAGACAAATTGCATTAATTTGACTTGCTGACCACTAAAGGTTGTTTAACTCGAGATTAAAAAGACATTTTAATACCAGTTATTATAGTTTGTTCTGAGATATGTACCACTTCATTGATTAAAGAGTCAAATACAAACCAGGAAAAAAGGTCAAAAATACAATAGTAGTAATTATTTTCACTTGCACAAGCACTAGTGAAAGCCTGAACATAACTACTGTACTTCATTCGCTAGACACACTGTGTTACAGGGTCATAGTCATATATTTGAAATGAAGCATTGCCAGATATTTCACATGCTAAGGTCTTACACTACCAGCTAAGTTATTAAGAAACCTCATAAACTTCTTACATGAGAGATATATTGCACAGTACATCTTTGGTATAGAGTATTTGGGACTGAAATATCAGCATGCATCCTGAACCCTGATCTTTGGACAGGCTATTAATTATATTATACAGAAAATATTTTTCCCACATGCTCATGGTGCAATTTTTTTAAAAATCAGAGATGCATTATTAAATGACAATATTTAAATAGCGTGTAAAATTATACAACTCCTTGTATAATCACACCCTAGAAATGGCAGTGGTCTCTTCAATGCCAATTTCCTAAAGGTACTAGACCAGATTTTAATCTTGAACATTTTAATTAACTCTGTGGGATGTCCTTTAACCAGCTTCTTTACTTGCCAAATAATGGTTCTTCTTTACAATTCTTGAAGAGCAAAGTACTTGATTCCTGTGGTTCTTAATTGTCTCTTTCCTAGCTACTAACAAAAATTAAAGACTTTTCATATTATTTGTAAAATATAAATGTAGGCTAGATTGACTAATACATATTGATGTCATTATCAAACAAACAGAACAATAGCATAAAACATTCATCTAGACTGTGCTATTTTTAATGTTTGTTTCCATAGTTTCCAAAAAGCCATATCACCTGTATAATGTTTTAAGTTATCTTCACACGAGAACCTTTTGCTCTAATACATTGTTATGTATTAAGGCATAGCTTCCCTAACTATTGCATTAGCATAAATTATGCAAACTTATGTTCCAAATGTGTCACTCTGAATACTATGAATTTCAGTATTCTCTATGATCAATGATAAATATTAATTACAAGGACAAAAGAGTACCACGATTATTATGTAATTAGCTTTTGACAGTTTGATCCAAATTACTTTCAATATTATATAGTAAAATCATTTTTACTTTCTTAGTCAAAATTTCTTATGCATCTTTATTGTTCTTTATTAAGATATATAAATTCTTTCATTCCTACAATGTTGAATATTTGGAAAGAAAACGTAAAAAGGAAGTGAGTAGATCGCACAACACTATTCTAGGAAGAAAATGCAATCTGCAAGGTGATCAAAGATGGGTAAGAAAGACAGAATGGATGAAACAGTGAGTAAAAAAAATTAAATACAGGGTTAACAAAGAGCTAGACTTCCCAGGGTGCTATTGGCCATGTTAAAGCATTTGGATGCTATTCTGAATGACTCAAAGAGCCACTGGGAGTTTCTGAGGAAAAGAATGACATTACCTGGCACATATTGCAATTTGTGTTTGCCTTCCAAAGTGAGGATGGAGGGCAAGAAAGAAACCAGAGAGAACAGTCAGCACTCTGCAATAGGCCACGTGAAACAGTGTGATAGCTTAGAACAACAACAACAAAATAAAATCAGTGATGGAAATAATAGGGATGGTTGGATTAAAGATATATTTTGAGCTAATAACAGCGGAATTTGCTGATGGATTGAATATGATGTGTGTAAATACAGGAAGAGGAAATAGAGGCATAATATGGAAAAACAACTTGCTAATGTCACAAAGCGAGTTAAATACATAGCCAGTTTGGAACACAGGTAGCCTAACTTCAGAATGGATGATTAAATCAGACCTACACAGACAGGATATGATTACTAAGTCCATGAACATAGATAACAAACATACATATGTATCAAAACTTTATTTCAGTTATTTGAATTCAAGTGAAAAGTGGCATTTACGTGTATATCCAAACATATTCAATGTCTTCCAGTATGCATCTGAATAGTGTACAATTTTACTTTCTACATGCATTAAATTGTTGAACGTTTATCATGAACAAGATTCTCTAGTAAAATTATACCAGATTTTCTTAAAACTCAAATAATAAAAATCTTATTAAGAGGGATAGAATATATCCAAGAGTGATTACTGACATCAAATTTAATACTCTATTCTGAGAATCCATATAATATTTTAGGTTATATAGGAACTCATTTTTGATAATTTATTCTGTGACCCAAGAGGGACAAAACCCCTTTTGCAGACTTGCAAACCTGAGGGCTTGTAGTAGGCAAACTTCTAAGATAGATTCCAGTGATCACTGCTCCAAGTATTGTATTCCCTTGTGTAATCCCATAATTCTTGAGTACTGGCTGAACCAGGTGGTTTGCTTCTAAAGACCAGAATACAGCAAAGGTGATGGGATTCTACTACTTAGATTAGGTTAAAAAAGATTGTGTCTTCCATATTTCTCGAGTCTCCACTCTTGAACTATCTCTTGTTTACTCCTTTGCTCATTCTAATGAAGTTAGTGTGAGTTGCCTGATTGGGCAGGTGCCCATTTGGCAAAAAATAGAGAAAAATATTGTCACATAAATTCAAGAGGAACTGAAACTCTCAGTTTAACCATCAGCAAAGAGAGAAATACTGTGAACAACCTGTTAAGAAAACTTGAAAGGGAAGAGATCTATCACCCGTTGAATCTTAAACTGACTTCAGCCCCAGCCAACATCTTTATTGCAGTCCTAGAAAGAGCAAATCCAGAACATGCTGAGCTTCATTTGGAATCCAGATCCATAGACACCATGAAATAATATTGCTTTTTAAAGGCATTAAGTGTAGAGAAGCTATGTTATGCAGCAATAGATTACTAATGCAGGGCTTGTGTATCTACACAGAAACTTCTGGGGAAAAAAAAGAGCGGCTTTTTCAGATATTCGCCACTGTGTAACAAATTTCTCCAAATACTTAACAACTTAAAACAATAATTGTTTAATTATAACTCATGATTTTGTAGGCTGAGCATTATGGAAGTTTTTATGTGAATGATTTTTCTGCTTTGTGTAGCCTTCACCAGTGTTACTCAGTGGCATTCATTTAGTGCATGGTATCACCTGGAGAGTGCAATATGACATCTTTCATATGCCTAGTTCCTTGTTGGTGATAACAGAAAGGCTGGGCTTACCTGGGGCCTCTTTCTTTCTTTAGGCCTCATAACATCTTTGCAGGAAGGTAGTTGAGCTTCTAGATGGAGACACAGAGGTTTAAGAAATAGGACTTCTGCTGTATCCCACTGTGTCCCATTGGGCAAAGAAGATACAGAGCATACTTCAGAATCCCACAAAATCCCAATGAAAATACACCAAAGAGTTATGAGACATCTTAAACTACCTGTAAAAATTTAGGAATATTACATTATTTTCAGAAAAAATGTTGGCTACTCTGACTCTAGGCTGATTGAATATATGAGTGTAAGTGCTTTCAACTGTGAAAGAGAATTTAGAATATATAAGAAAAAATTTAGTTTGCATGGAAGAAAATAGCTTAGAATTCATATATTTT
>CAUYQG010280174.1:0-11119 GCA_963574415.1 Tarsius wallacei | reverse complement strand
GACCCGCCTGGGCAAGCGAGACCTCCTCTCTCCAATAAATCAAAAAATCAGCCGGGCGTGGTAGCGCGCGCCTGTAGTTCCAGCTACTGGGAAGGCTGAGGCGGAAGGATCGCCGGAGCCCAGCAGGTCGAGGCTGCGGTGGCCGGAAGCGGCCACTACACTCCAGTCTGGGCGACAGAGTGAGACTCCAACTCAAAAAAAAAAAAAAAGAATCACTCAATGTCCATTGCACTTGATGTGAAATTGATTTTAAAATGCCCTGGGCGGTGCATAAGCATACCAAAAAATGGGTTGCCAGAACTGAAAAGGCATCTGACTAGCTACTAAAAAAACAACCAGGGAGGAACTATTCAACGCTGGCACCCGTTGTTACTGGTACGTAGTTATTCAGTAGGTGTAAAGTACCCACACGTGCCCGATCCCGGCCACAAGCAGTGCTGCCTTCAAGACCAACTCAGGGCTCTTAACAAATGCTGCGGTGAGGATGCTTGGACATGGAGAGAGCACAGCTTGGAAATGTCTAGTTAGGAAGAGTTAGAGGAAGCGGATCAGGGGGATGTGTGATAGTCACAGCCAACGAAATGGATTTAAGGTTCGGTTGGTTAAGCTTTAAGTCTGGACCATTCTCCAGCTGGATGAATTGGAGACAAGGTCACCTCGTTGGCCTCCATTGTTACAGAGGCATCCCCCAGTGCTCAGCATGCCACCAGCTTATTTAATTAAGACTGCAGTTGAAGGGAGAAAAGTTGAGCTAAAGAAAATCTGAGCACACTACATGTTTGGTTGAATAGTTTCTCCCTGATTATTTTTTAGTAGCTGGTCAGAAGCCTTTTCAGTTCTGGCAACTCTTTTTTGGGTGTGCGTATGCAATTCCCAGGGCGTTTTGAAATCAATTTCACATAAAGTGCAATAGACATTGAGTGATTCTTATAGGATTCGAAGGAGCCTGTAATCCTATTTTAGAGTTCCTGCGTTTTGTTACTAATTTCAGGTAAAGGAAGAACACTTCCTGTATATTTCTGGCTATTTAAAATGCAGAACTTTCTTTTCATTCAGGTGGCCCCTTACCAGAAATTTCATTGGAATGCATTTGAGAAAAATAATGTTTACTATATCTTGACAACTGATGTTGAATTCTACCTTTGCAGTACATTCTAACACTGATATTTTATGGCCTACGTATGAATGTTATAAGATCATGTGGGTCTCTCCCTTCTTTTTTCTTTTTCTTTCTTTCTTTTTTTTTTGAGTCAGTCTCACTCTGTCTCCCAGGCTGGAGTGCAGTGGCACGCTCACAGCCACTGCAGTCTCAACCTGTTGCACTCAGGCGAACCTTTCACCTCAGGCTTCCAAGTAGCTGGAACTACAGGCACATGCCACCAGGCGCGACTAATTTGTTGATTTATTGTAGAGATGAGGTCTTGCCAAGTTGCCCAGGCTGGCCTCAAAGCCCTGGAATCAGACTACTAAAGTGCTGGGATTATAGGCATGAGCCACCACACCCAGCCCCTTCTTCTTACGGCATTATTTTTGTGGTACCACAAATGGGCTTGCCTTTTAAGACTACAAGTGGGACTCTTCCCTGCTTTCCTGTGGAATTGAGGTTTTTAAATGGAAAATATGAGTCCAAACTCCCTGACTTTAACATTGGGAAACACATGCGGAGAGGCCATTGTTTAGATTTTAGGAATTGGTGAAGATGTCGGGAGGAAAACAAAATCCTTTTTCCAGGTGAAAGACAGTTCAATTAAGGCCTTAACCCAGACATGCACCTCTTATAGATATCCCAAATCTTTTTCTCCCTAACTTGAGTTGAAGGGTATACATTCTCTAAGATCATTTCATTTGCTCGTTCTCTCAAACTTCTCCTGGGAGGCAAGAATCAGAAGGATCTGTTCGTCTAGAGTAGGTATAAGCTGTCTTTTTTCCATAAAGGGCCAGATAGTAAGCATTTTAGTCTTTGTGGGCCATAAAGTTGTATAAAATTGTTATTGCTAAACTCTATTTTTATAGCATGAAAGCAGTCATATTTATATGGAATATGACTGCTTTCACGCTATAAAAACAAATATATATACATATATTTTAAAGGTATGGCTGTGTTCCAATAAAATCTTAAAAAACAGGCAGTCGGCTGGCTTTGGCCCTGGGTCACAACGAGCTTACTCCTCTCCTACATGCCAACCACCAGAAATGATGACCAGGTCATTCGAGTGATTGCCCAATGAGTGGTTGTGTTTTCCAACTACCTTGGGAAGTTCTAGATTGAATGTTGTGATGTTGAACTCATAGAAGACTGCAGTCTTGAGGGGTGAAGTATTGTGTATAGGATGTGGAGACCTGTTCGTGACCGTGGCTTGCCTGTCTGCTTGGCAGTCTGCTCGTGGAGCACGTGTTTTCCCCAGCACGACGGTGAACCCAGGGGGCACAGAGTCCTCTCTTCTTATCCTTGGCTCCTCTTCTGGGAAACCCAACCTGGGACGATGGTCTGAGGATTACTCACGGTACCTCATTTGCTCGGCTCTCGGTTGCTGTCCTTGCTATTCTTAGTCCATTGCTTCCAGGAGGGACTAGTCTTCTCCCAACCTTTTACAGTCTCGAAACCCACGCAAGAAGGCAAGTCACACTTTCCATTTCACATGCCTGCCCGCTTCCCCCTCCCCCCGTCCTTCTGGCTCTCACAGCATTTCCCCAGCCTGGGAATAGACTGAAAGATGCCTGAGGATTTTATTTTATTTTTTAATTAAAGACTTCGGGTCAGGTTATTGGATTCACTTGCAGACTCAGGCGGCATCCGCTGAGCTAATAGCCTCTAGCAGAGCACAAGGCAAGGTGGGAGGCTGGCAGGCAGTCACCAAGACAATCTGAGGTTTGGCGTGTCCTGTTTTGATAGTAAAAAGCTTTTAAGTACATTAAAAGATTTCCAAATGTCAGGAGGATGTGGGAAAGCTAATAAGCATGGTGGTGAAGCCCTTGGTAAGCGTGCTGTGTTAAGTGGTTAGGAACCAGAGGGAGTGCTGCTGTTGAGTTGTTGGGAGCTCGGGAGGAGGGACCCGGCACCCAGCATCTCAGTTGCTGTTGTGGGTGGAAAGATCTGAGACGACGCCCGTCCTGTGTCCCCAGATGGGCAAGGCAGAAAACCTCTTTTCCGTCTTCTGAGTCACAATCCTTAACGGTGACCAGCTACCTTCTTCTGGGTTTTATTTCTTTGTCCCTCTCCCATTCGCATTGTTTCCTGAACCGTCCGTGGGCAGGCATTCCGTGTTTCACGGAGCTTGACTCAGCCAACACTTTGCTGTCAGGTTCGAAACAAATATAATTAGAAAACCTACAGCTAGGCAACGCGAAGGTTGTAAACCAAACTCCCTACAGTCAGGGGAAGCAGAGTGACTCATCTACATGTCTGCATGTAAGAATGCTCACATTTAGCTCCTCAACTAGTCATTGGAAATAGTCCTAGCAGACAGTCAAGGAAGTGGGCGTGGTAGGTGAGGGAGACACGTGACACTAGGTATTGCCGGAAGAAATCGTCCTTTTGGGTTTGTCTGCTTGGTTCTGTTTCCTCTGTGAGAACTGTGGACCGTGACCTGGTGGGTCTCTTTCTAATTAGAGGTGGCAGGTTCCACTGTGACAGCCGGGTACTTATTGTAACAAGATTGAGCAATCTGGAAAGAACTGTTCTGTGCAGAGAAAAAGACTTCGTGTCCAGAACTGTTTTGAAATGTGCAACCTCTTGAGTCACACCGTGCCTGCTCCCCCAGCAAAGCGTGAGACTCGATGCGTTTATAAAGTTTACTTGAGGCTGAGCTCGGTGGCTCAGCCTGTAATCCCAGCACTTTGGGAGGCTGAGGTGAGTGGATTGCCTGAGCCCGCGGGTTCGAGACCCGCCCGGGCAACTTAGCGAGACCTCATCTCTACAATAAATCAAAAAATCAGCCGCCGTGGTAGCGCATGCCTGTAATTCCAGCTACTCGGAAGGCTGAGGCAGAAGGATCGCCGGAGCCCAGCAGGTCAAGGCTGCGGTGGCCGGGAGCGGCCACTGCACTCCAGTCTGGGTGACGGAGTGAGACTCCAGCTCAAAAAAAAAAGTTCACTTGAGCTGAGCTGTGTGAACAGAGATCATATTTTCCTTTTCAGTCTTTCATCTCTGAGTTCAATATTCTCTGCACATACCTAGAGTTTGGTAGGCCACGTCATTTTCCAGATGGATCAACTCTTCATCAGGAGAGACATAAGTATAACTCATGGCTTAGAAAATGGCTTTAACTGTTTCAATCCAAATCAGTTCTCTAATGTCAAGGGCAAGGACTGCTTTCCTGTTTTTGCTGTTCAACAAATTGGTTTCTCATTCTACCATTTCACATATCATCTTTTTGCCTTATCATTCTAAAATGACTTGTAGGAACCAGGGTTATTTGTAAATCAGAGTTTTGCATGGTCTTTGTAAATCTTTGTCCATTTAACTGCAGATGGGATTTATATAGCATAATTATATGTATTTTTAAAAAAGCAGCAGACTGTGGTGGAAACCTAGAGATATCAAAATGGGAGAAGTGGCAATTAAAAGATATATTTAAAATGTTTGCATTGGCTGGGCGCAGTGGCTCAAGTCTGTAATCCCAGCACTTTGGGAGGCTGAGGTGAGTCGATTGCCTGAGCACAGGGTTTCAAGACCAACCTGGGCAACTTGGCAAGACCTCCTCTCTACAATAAATGAAAAAATTAGACAGGCGTGGTAGCATGCACCTGTAGTTCCAGCTACTTGGAAGGCTGAGGCAGAAGGATGGCCTGAGCCCAGTAGGTCGACGCTGGGGTGGCCATGAGTATGCCACTGCACTCCAGCCTGGGAGACAGAGTGAGACTCTGACTCAAAGAAAAAAGATTGCATCTCTAAATATGTGCTTGATTTTGTGAGGGGTGGGATTGGTCTAGCTTATCCCTGATAGGGATACTTAACCCATTTACCAAACAGACTGTTGATTAATAATCTCATGAATTATTTGTCAGTGACAAATACTAATACCATGTATTTTTCTTTCTTTTCTCAGCAACATCCATTTTTCACCCTACATGAATCCAAAGCAACAGATGTGGCATCTTTTGTAAAACTGATTCTTGGAGACTAAAAAGCAATGGACTTAATCAGTTGACCCTACTGTGGATTGGTGGGTTTTGGGGTGAAGCAAATTCACTACAGCGCCAATAGAAAGTCATCTTTGAGATCATGTAAACCCTGCCTCTCAGAGGGTTTTCTCCCCCATTTCCCCCGCCCCCACCCCCAGGGGGCCTTGGAATCTATAGTATAGAGCGAACTGTTTAGATGGATGAAATACGGTAGGCTTAGGACTTAAAAAGGTGATTAAATATTTAATGATGTGTCATATGAGTCCTTAAGCTTCTCAGACTTCTCTTGTTCTTTACAAAATGAATGCATTGGCCCTGGCAAAAAGGTGCTACAGTAGTGATGAAATTATAAGTAGATTTGTAGTCTGTCCCATTTATTATTTTAATATTTATGTTTAAATGCTTGGTTGAAAAGATTCCATTTTATGCAAAAAGGGAGACACAAAAGACAAGGTTGGGTTGGCAGTATTTATAGGGCTTTTATTTTTTAAGTTCAATTGTGTCTGTGGTCCAGAAGAAATTATTTAATATGCATCTTTAATAATATTATAAAAATATCAAAAAGGAGCTCTTCTTGTGAAATGTCTGTTCCAGCTGTCGTGGCTGCTGCCATGTCCCCAAACTTCTGCTCTATCCTGGGTGACCACCACATATCGTTAGGTGAAGTGGCAAGATATCCTGGTCATTCTCTTTTCCCAACTTTGGAAAACATAAAAAAGTTTCCTTTGACCATAGCTCAAAGAGTATGCAATTTGGTTTTCTTGACACTCGTTATATAGTACTAGTGGAAAGTGGTTTGTGATGTGATTTTGTATCTACCTATCTATCCATCTGTGTGTGTGTGTGTGTGTGTGTGTGTGTGTGTGTGTTTATTTGATATCTCCCAAGTCCTGCCAAGTGGCTTCTGTGAACATATCTACTTAGGAGGGTGTTTGTCATTCTGAGGTGAGATATGTTTAGCCCGTAGAGAGAACTGGTGCCTTCTGCTTTTGACTCTCCTTCAATGTATAAGTTCCAGGACTGCCTTCATAGTTAATGTACTCTTTTGCTTTGTTTGTTTTCTTGTCCAAAGACGAAGCCTTACTACTAAGCTAGAAGGGCTTCCATGGAAGAAAATTCAAGACAGTTAGTAGTTCTCTGACCAGATGGGGAGATATGGGGAGGGCTGAATTAATTCCTAGCCACAGACAGCCAACTTCCTACTGGTGAGTTGAGGCTACATCTTCCTTTGGCACCATGTGGCAGCTGGCTCCCTTTGAAGAGGCAAGCTGCACGGTGAACTCATAGATTGGAGCTATAGGTTTCTCTAGGATCAAGGAATGAAGTGATCGGCGGGGGAAACCTAGATATGTCATAAATAATGAGGAACTACTGCTTTTGGACAAGGAAGGACAATGGATTTTGATTTTTTTAAAAAAGGAATTTAAAAAAAACCCTCTCTGTTTCTTTCCTTGCCTCAAGTTCACAAATATGGAGAGGATTTCTCCCTTGAATCCTCCCTTCCTTTCCCTTTTAGATTTGGAAGTGCAATCATGTATTTTTCTCTGTTTGCATTTCTCCTCCTTGTTCTTGACCTCTAAGCTCATGCCCAGAGTAATGTGACACTTCTGTCCACTTCTTCATTTTCAGTTCCAAGAGACATCTGTTTGATTAAACAGCATCTTCCTCTACTTTGAAGCTACCTCTGTCCTCACTTTTTTCTGGCCAGAAAAAGAGTATCATTCTAGTGATTATGGCCATTCCCTTTCACAAGTAACTTCCACAATCTGGAAGTTCTTCTCTTTGAGACCAAGAGAAAAATCACAACTGTGTTTATTACTTGCTCTATTTACCCATCTTATTAAGACAGAAGGTAGTAGAAAAATAATCTCATTCATAACTTTTGGCGAAATATATAAAGCAAATCATCTTTTTGGTCTGGGTCAGGTTACTCTTTACCTGTTATTCTGCTTGGAAACATTCTTAACAAAGTGTGTATTTCTCATTCCTATGCCTTTCCTGTCTGTGAATCCAGGGCTCAGACTTGCAAAGCGATCACAGTTGGGCAGAGAAGGACTCAGTCTATTGTTCTCAACATCGGTGCACATTGGGATCATCTGAGAGCTGAGAATGCTATCGTTGCCAATGCCCCAGCATTCAGAGATTTGGATTTCATTGGTGGATCCTGGGAATTGATTTATTTTTTTACAAGTCTTCACGTGATTCAAATGTGCAGCAGGCTTAAGAACTTGAACTAGTACCTTCTAAAGATAACTGACTTAAAATTGCTTTCTCTTGAACATTTGCAGACAATAACAACTAACTGCGGAGAATAACAAGACTTCTGAGTTCTTTTTCTGTACTCATTAATGGGAATATCTTTGTCACTATTAGGGAAGGCATGTTCCTGGGACACAGAGTTAGAATACCTTTTCCCCAGAGAAGCAATATTTTGCATGGTGATGAGATGTCTTCTGTACTGAAGTAGAAAGAATGGCTTGATAGCCTTTCAAACGCCCACATTTTAGAACATGATTTTGATTTTGGAGAACTGTGCCATAAGTTCCAAATAACCAACTTGAAAACAATTCAAGATACATAAGCTATACTGTATTAAGTTGGGAGTCTCCTATTCATTCAGACAGATCTGTATATTTAGAGAAAACAATATCTATATTCAGGGATGACACTCAGAATATTTAGTTCTCAACCAGCATGCAGCCCTGACTGAATTTGTCAATATATTACAAAATATATTGTAGCTCTACAGATGTGATCGTGCTCAATTTCCCCATTTGATTTGATATCATAGTTGATATATCATTGCCCATGTTATAACTTTAAAAAACTTATAAATCCATTTCTTTCTGTGTTATGGATTAAAGAGGTGTGCCAAAGAAGTCATGTGAGTAATTTTTAAGACAATCATCCTATGTGTGTACCTGTCAATGAATACTGTCCTTCAGGGTAGGCACTTTGAGAGACTGTGTATTTATATAAATAATGCTACTAAAATATTTTTGCCACTTGTCTTTCAGAAAAGACTTCAGAATCCATTGCCTCCCGCATGCATATAATCATCACTTTTGAAATATTCCTTAGATTTCATTGCTGTTTGTTTTGTCAGGTGTTTTCCTTTTTGGTTCACCTGCCTGGTTTATTAGGTTTAGCCCCAAGATGTGCTTGGCAATTTCTAGAAGTCAAATCTGCCCTCAGAGCTGAAGTTTTAACGTCTGAATCCTTGTAAAACATCACTTCAAGGGCTCGGAAGATCATTTCAAACGGAGTTTTCCCTGAAAAAGCGTATTTTTGTTTTTAAGCAAAGTTATCCTTCCTGGAATAAGCATAGTCTCCTAAAATGGCTACTTTGAGGGAGAAGGAACTCACATAAATGTATGCTTATATTTGTTGATAATATAGTATCAGGTAGCCATCAATTTCACACATGACACTCACATGATTGAAGGCCCCAATGTGGAGGAATAATCCTTTATCCTAAAGACTGTGTGCTTGGTCACATGGATATGGTCAGAACAAATTGATTGAATAAGCAAGCTTTATCTTAGTTAAGCCATCTGAAATGGAAATCAGTGTATGTGGATGTAGCTCAAATTAGCATCTATGGTTTTTATATATCCTTCAAGCCTAAAAAAAAAACTGTACATGCCAGAGATTGCCAAACTTTGTCTGTTCATGGTGTCATTAGTTGTCTTAGTAATTTTTTTTAAGGTGCCCTAGGCTACAATAAATACTGAATTGTTCAATATATTAAGTAATTAGGTCCCAATGGCTTAATAGTAGTAGTTTGTACAATGTCTTATAGATATCCAGGTGTTCCTCTTAAAAACTTACAGAATTTTGCCATGCCTGTGAGTTAGTTGTGGTGCCTCAGGATATCTCAGTACAGTTTGGGGATGCTAAATATGTGTTATGCTGGTATTGGCACTGTCTGTAGTGATGACCCTCACAATATAATTCTTGGTCACTCCACCTTCCTTATTGTTTCACTCTTTGTTATTGTATTGTTTTTGATGGCCTCTGGCTACCTCACTTTTTAATTGGGAACCTACCCTTCCTTGTTGTTCATTACCCCTGCAATGCCATGGTGTCATAGTCTAGAAAATGCAATACTCATAAACCCCAACGTTAGAGGAGGCTGGGTCCGAAGACTACATAGGGTCCCGATGTTTCCAGATGAACTTGATTTAGTGTCTTTGGAATTACAGTCTCAAAGGAGGCATGTTTCCTAGGATACCACTACTAATCATGTCTTTGTTGCCCAAGGGCTTCATCAGCTATCCTCAGAGAAACTACTGTTTCTCCCAAAAGTGTCTGACAAAACCCTTTATCTTTGACCTGAAAGTACGACAGTGACCTAGTTCCTAATTTCACACCCAAACGCTATTTGGGCTATGTAACTCGCTCTGATCTTGAAGGTAGGTATGCATATTCATAACATTCATTGGCGTTAAAGAGCTAGTAAAATGAAGTAAAAGTCTGCAGTGCTGGTTTTTTTGCCTTCTTAACGCCTGTCTCTAGCTTGAAGGGGAATTTGCTGGATCAAAGGAATCTTTCATTTTTATTGAATTAGCAAGTGAAAAGGTATTTGAATAAATGTCACCTTCCTAGGACTTTTTTTTTTTTTAACTTTCAAATGGAAGGTACGGTTTTCAGTTAGGCCCCTGAAAATTTACATATACAGATAGAAAAATGCCAGAGGAAAATCCAGGAAGAGGAAGCTACCAAACCTGACTGAACAGGAAAAAAAATTGTTTTATTTCAGCAGGTCTATTTTCCTCTTGTCTTGGGATGTCTGTGTGGCTTAAGTGCCATTAAATGTATTAACAGCTAAAGACACTCTTTGTTTTGCGGGGGCTTTAATTGAGATACTCTGGATCCCTTTGTTGAAAGCTGGGACCTTTTCCCTAGGAAAATGTATACCATAGATGAAACACATAATTTTGCAAACTTTTTTTTTTGTTGGGGTAGGGGAAGGTTGCAGTTTATAGACTCCACAGAATCAATAACATTGCTCTTTAGAATGTGGACTGTGATATCCTAGACCAGGTTTGGCAAACTTTTTCTGTAAGGGTCAGATAGCAAATATGTTTGGCTTTGTCTCCTATACAGCCTTTGTGACAACTACTCGACTCTGCTGTTGTTGCTTGAAAGCATCTATTAATAATACATAAATGAATGAGCATGGTGGCTGTGTTTCAATAAAACTTTATTTACTAAATCAAGCAACGGGCCCGATTTGGCCTACAGGCCATGGTTTGCCAACGCTTGTTTTAAACCAGCAAATACAAAACTCCAGTGGATTGAGTTCTTTCATTTAGTGAATATTTTGTTCAGCTGCTGTTGAGGAAGATTAGAATAATGGACATAGGACATAGGGAAATGAATACAGAAAGGATGGGGACTGTCCAGTCCCACAAAAGTTGCCTGTTGATTTTCCCAGGTAAGTATTAATTGTTCTAGAAGCTGATGGAACACTTTTCTAGAAGCTGATGGAACAATTTTCTTCAGAGTAAATTGAGTGCCTACTTTTTCCATTTCTGTGCAATCACCGACATAACTTGCTTCAATTGGGAAATAGAAGGCACCCTTCTCTTAGATGTGGATGTATCCTTGACTGTTAGCTTCTTTGCGTTTTCTTTCTCTCTTTGATGTGATTTACACATGAGGAGAATCATGAACCCAGACATTAATCAATTTGTTTCTCTGTTCTCTGTACTGTACTGGAATTGGAGAATTTGGGAGGCCAAACTTTACCTCAAAAGTAGAAGGCAGGTAGAATTCTTAACATCTTCCAGTTCAGCTATTTACCCATCTTTTAAGAAGGTAGGAAAGAGTAGTGTGAGGTCTAAATACTTGTTCTCAAGTGGTCGTTGAGCTCCATGTTCTCACTGTGACAGAAGATTCAGGCCTTTCCCCTTGAGTGCTGTCCCTTGGCTTGCGGGAGTATGTCTCTTTTTTAATCAACAGTAAGTTTCAGTTTCTTTTTTTTTTTTTT
>CAUYQG010280168.1:0-67342 GCA_963574415.1 Tarsius wallacei | reverse complement strand
AGTTAGCAAGTCACATGGTGTCTTATGGCTCTAGCTAGGACTTCCAATACTATGTAGAACAGGAGGAGTGAGAGTGGGTATCCTTGAAATGATTCCAATTTCTGTCCATTGAGCAGTATGTTGGCTGTGGGTTTCTTATAGATGGCTCTTACTATTTTGAGGTATGTCCCATATCATATATTATTTCTAAAATTTAATTGAATAAGCGTTATAATCTCCTAACTGCCTCCAAGCATATGCAATAGTATTGTTTTACTCAGGTAAAAGTTTCATTTTAATAATTATCAATTCTATTATCAGAAGCTTTTGTATAACTAAGTCAAACCTATATCTCAACATATCTCTCAAGTGAACAATGCTTCAACAGTATGATTACATGTTATTCTTTAGGATACACTTCAACTCAACAGATTTCTTTATTGCGTGTTTGTGCAATAGGTATGCTTTATAAAGAAAACAAAACTTGGGTGTTATTTATGAAGTATGAGGGGAAGCAAACTAAATTTCCATATCACATAGAACCATTTTTTTTCATTTGTTTTGTTCCCAAATAATGAGGAAGTTATTCTTCAAATTCTCTTCAACTTTCTTACATCCACCTAAATAAAATGCATCTTATGCACCAAATCATCTGCCAAAAAATGATTCAAAATTAAAAGGTAGTAGTAGATCTGTACCTAATTTTTATTTCTGGCACCAAATCATTTTCCTGATAGATTCCAGTGACTTTTAACTCATTAAATGGATGCCAGTACATTGGCTTATTCATCTGAATGCTTTCAGGTTAGAAGGTAGTTTTAGCCGAAGACCCCTTTTGTTTATTTATAAGGGCCAATACACAGGAATATTACCAGAACTACGTATTGAAATTTATCAGCAATCCTTTGAAGCTCTCGAAAAACCTCTGAGCCTGACCTCACTTGTGGCAAATCAGGTTCCTCCAGACAAATATCTGATGTGTAATATGATTTGGAAGGGTACATTTATACCATGTGATGGTACGTAGTAGGTTGAAAGTAATTTAATTTCTTCCTCTTATACTTTCTTGAAGCACTTATTACATTTCTCACCACAGAAATCCGCTTTCACTCCACATCAATTAACCAGATTAACAAAATAGAAGCTATAAATGAGATCAGTTTATGATCAAATTTTACCATTTGGCCATAAAAGAGTAAAATAATACAAATGCAGTGATTTTTATAAAGCGATTTCATGCCCTCACCTGCTTTATTTTTTTTTAATTTCATGAGATAATGGGATAATTTAAAAGATGAAAACTCATGACAGTCCTTCAATTTTGTGATGATTTTGCTAAGCTATGATAAATGAAACTTTAAGAACTACAAAACTTTTAAACTTTCACTTTTTACATTTACTGAATTGTTTAATTACAAGCTAGATAAAGCAATAAAAATGCAGTTTCTAAGGGGAAAACTAATCATTTATCTCCACCATTCTATTCCAGTTTTACCTCCCTGAGACAAACAATACTAATCTATTATCTATGCTTATGTTTCTCACTTTTCACTATGCTCACAGAATATGTTTATATACATAGCATGAGAATTTTTCTGTAACATGGCATGTGTTGCTTCCTTGATACTATATCATGGATAAAATTCCAGCCTAATATGTCTACAAGAAAGGTTGCAGTGAAAACACCCACTGCGGTATCTCCTGAACTTCAGGTACAGCTTCTTTTGTCTTTCCAGAATCAGCCATTCATTTTCTGACCATCTTGTACCACAATTTATATTCTAAAGCACAGAACTTATGCTCAATGATTCAATTATAGCTCTAGGATATTTGCATAGGAGAATGGAAGCCTAATATATGAGTAAGTGTTTCCATGACTTTTAGTGACTTAATGCAGTGACCTTCATTCCAATACCAAATCCTCTTTCTTAAGCAGACACTTTTGTGCAAAGCATACACATGTATGTTTGTGTGCACATGCACACACACACACGCACACACACATACTTTGAAGCCTGAGTGGTTAAACTTAGTTTCTACTGTTGCATTAGTGTTTTAGTTCCTTTTGGCAGGTTGCACCTTTTTGTTTGTTTGTTTGTTTTCTTTGCATGGTTTTTGCATTTTTCAGCCTTCTTAATATCATGACTGACTTTTGCTTTAGAAACAATCATGTTTGTTTATTCAGCACACTTGCTTTATTTTTCTGTCTTGATTAAAATACTTTGTAAGCCAATAAACAGCTTTGAACCAAGTCATTATACGTTGGACTTAAATCTTCACAGAACTGAACTGACCAAGTATTGTTGTATTTTGTATGTTATACACTGCTATACCCATGGTAGAATTTATAAGTAATAAATTTATTTAAATAGAAGGGAAGAAAGGGAAATGAATAAGGAAAAGATAATGAGAAATAAATGACAAAAATTCATATTTAGCCTCAACATTTAAGAAATAAAATTATCTAATTAATACTGACCAAAAATAGAGTCATTCATTATTTTAAGACAGACTATTTCTTGCCAAAGGTTTTCAAGCACAAGGACATGTTTCAAGGACAATTATATTGGTGAGAAAATAGAATTCATAGGCCTTTGATTTTCTTTCATCCCCTAAAGTTTTGATTCTGTGTTTTATCCATGGCTTTCCAGATTCCTTGGCTATCACATTAGTGATCCAATGATTATTCTAATCAGAGAAGTCTATAGGTAAAATGTTTGAATGTAGGCTCCACTATAATATTTAAACCAAATAGTAAAAGAATACTGAAACATATTGGAATCCCAAATCTATTCCTGAAAAATTTATATATATGAAACTATCTGTCTTCAGAGATGTTGATTATTACATTTCACTATAACTTGTTCTGGCTTATCACTTTTTTATTTTACAAAATCCATGATGCCCTGATTTAATTAATTAGACTTTAAAACCTAGTGATCCAAATGCTGATAAACTTTCCAGAAAACGTGAGTTTTGTGTGGATGCCTTGGCACTGTAGTTTATAAATTTAATTACTTCTGGCTACTCAGGTTATGGTATAAACAAGTAGATATTTAAAGGGATGATAGAGTGGAAGAAAATAGCCTTTGTGTATCATCATAATAAAACAAACCATTGAATAATTGCTGAAATTATCTAATTTTGTTTGTGAGTTGGTTGGTTGATGAGTTGGCAACTATTTGTGCTTTTCTATAGTTCTACATTTTAAAATACACCAGATATCTAAGTTGATTGTGACACCTTTGCCTCTCTCCTAGGCAATACCCAAGCTTAATTTGTAGTACACATACAACTTTACTGGATATATCAGTGCACTTTTCAGTATCTTAAATTGAGTTAACTACTCATTATCTAGTTTTATTTTACTGAATTGCATGCCTGTATAGCACAAAAACAAATTCAAGTCCTTTATTTGCTTCCAAATATTGTCAACAGCTTTTATTCCTTCAGGGTATGAAGAAAAGGTGTTGCATATGCTTGAGGACTTGGTAGCAATAAAGCCAACATAAAATTAGTTAAGGAGGAAGAAGGGGAATTGGGAGGTTTTCTGTGCTGCTTTTGCTAATCTAAAAGAAATTACTGGAGTCATTTACTTTCCATTCTCTTTACGATAATTGACTCACACAACCCATCTCTTTTTCTTCAAATAGTTTTGCAATGATCAAACTAGATTGGATCTTTCTGTGGTTGTGTCAGTTTATTACAAGCACAATTATTCAGATAACAAATGAGAAATTCATCCATAAACATGCACACCCAACCAGGTATAAATCTGTGGTTGCTCCATTAGTAATTACAGATAATATTTCAAACATGGTCCATATTTTTGTAAGTAACTTGACATACTAAATATTGAGTTCTTGACTAGACAAATAAAATTTCAAATCAATCAGAAAATAATACTGGAAGGGAGGGCAGAATTATTAAGAAAACTGTTATTGAAGTAAGTCTCTCAAAAAATTTAAAGGATTTTATTTTGAAAGATCAAGCAATTTTGACAATTATTTACATGTCAGTGCATTATGCCAGTCCAGAATTACATTGTGAAATATTTTAAATATTGTCTCAATTGAGTAAATTGTCATCCATTATTCTAAATATGCCATTTTGCGTGGAGCGGGAGGGATGGAGGAAAGGATGAGGAGAGAGAGAAAGAGAAAGACAAGAAGAGAAACACAGAAACAATGCTGTAAGTTATACAAAAGACTTCATAAGGAGGAAATACATCACAAGCTAGATGTCAGTCAATCTACTTTTTGGCCGGAGAGTAGCAGACTAATTTTATTTCAGCTTAGCCTCTTTTTCCCCTGGTAGAACAATGCTTTTACCATAGCAAAGGTTATAGGCATTGATTGCTCATTTATTTATTTTTTACTAGACAGTCGAGATATGATGATTTATCATTTTAAATGTGGTAACGAAAACCTAGTATAGCTGCTACTTAGTGTGATCTGATCCATTTACAAAGATTCTTAACTTCTGAGATGTTTTATAATCTAGTAAAAGCTGTGCATCTCCTAGAAAACTGCAGATGCACATACTTTGTGTATACAGCTTCAAAGTGGTCTCAGAATTTTTGCAGCCATTCATATATCCAGGTTTGAGTTAACATGTTGTCTCTGTTTTATCTTTATTCTTCAATTAATTACAGTGATAAAGGAAAAACATGAGCTCCATACTGCATGTATATAAAAATCTAAGGAGCAGCATTGGGGTATGTATGTCAAAAGAATCTAAGAAACACCAAACTGGGTGTAATTAATGAGGCTCCGTATTCAATTTCCAAGAATGGTATTAAGAAATAATGGTGAATATCTGAAATACCCTCATGGTTCTCTTTTGATCTAAAACAAATGAGAGTTCTTCAACCAAATAGGTCTAATCCTCTCATAGTAACCCAATTTCTATCTCTACTCAGTAGACATGATATGCCCAAACTTGTCTCTTTAGTGAACTTCAGAGAAAAAAAAAAGAGCAAAAGTAAAAAGGAAACAAAGAGACAATTGGGCCAGACATGTCACTGATCTCACAAGAAAGACAAAAGTCTTCTCAGGTATGAGAAGATAAAGATGACAAATAGTACCAAAGTGAATAGACAGCTTCAACTCTAAACAGAAAAAAAAGTACATTTAAATATCTCATTAACTAAAAAATTTATTATTATATCTGACTAACCTGGAGGAAACATGTGTACATTAAAATATGTGCATCTCATAACTCCAAAATAAAATCAAAATTCACTGAAGCACTCTCAAATAATGGCTTACTAGAGAAAAAATGTGTTAAGAATAAATTTTTCATGGGACAAGGTTGTGCATTTAACCAATGTGCCTATATTATCAAAATGAATGGATTTTCTTCCTTGAAAAATTTCACACATCGATGGTAACATAAAGTTCAGTAATTATCTTCTATCTCCTATCTTTCTAACACTGTGTGATGCAGTAATTCTTCTATGTCAAGATGTAAAACAGCTGGGAATTGAACAAAATTAAAACACATTTCACATAGGTCGTGAGCTGAGAGTATATTTTTTGCCCAAGTGAAAGCATTAGGAAAAAAGAGAAGAAGGGTTTTCTGAGTCATAGAACAACAGGCCTTTAAAATAATTATCCCTACATTTAAAATGCCAAAAAAAGGAAATTCTAATAAATTCTAATTGTCCTCTTAGAAGATTTTTTTCTAATTTTTAAAAATGTTTTTTAACATAAAACAATCAAGATGGTTGGTTGAATAGTAAAATTACATTACATCAGTTTCAGGATATTAGTTCAAGTCTAATAAAATTTTAATAGAAATATGTTTAATGACTTTAACTTACTGCTGAATGAATAGTACTCTGCAGAATTTGATAGTATATGACTCGAGAAAAGATTATTAAGAAGACATATAATGTACTTTTATAAAGGATATTTGCAGGAAACCATTAGATGATACAGAAAATCAATAATGCCCGAGTGCCAATTTCAGCAACATTAAAATTACAGTGCTCGTTGATATTTATGGTGATAGAACCACCAAATCATTTCATTCTTATCTTTCACTACATTGGCATTTTTCTTTGTTATCTAGGACCAGCTGCAAAATTTGATCAGTTTCTTTTTAACATGTTTTATAGACAATTCTGTTTCTAAACAGCTCTTCTCAAGGAAGATCTTCAAGAGTCTATTCTTTCTACTTTAGTGTATAAATGGATCGGTAAAGCTTTTTCCTTTTAAGGGAAGCATAATAATTGTAAAATACTAAGACATTATAAATGGATCTTAGTAAAACCCTGTAAATACAACTTAATAAGTAGTTACTCAGCTTTGTTTTTTCCTGCAAGAAAAAAAATAATGATGGTCTTACCTCATTACATCGTATATTTAAAACGGCAGGCCCAGTGGTAACGAATTGTTCAAGAGTAAAATTCTATACAGAGTACAAATAAACATCTTGACTTTCATCCATGACCTTCTTCAAAATCACACAAATTATCATGCAAACAGGGATATCATTTTCATTCTCTTGGCTTCTGAAGTAACCTTATGACTGTGTTAGCCTGCTAGAATATGATCACCAATAGAATTTAGATAAATTGGTAGAACTAAAAGTGAAAATAATAGATGATAAAATACTTTTTTAACCATTTTTTAACTTAATGCTCTAGATATACAAAAACAGAAGCTATTTAACTACATACACCAGTTAGCAGACTTCTCCATGGTTAAGGCGACACAAAAAGATAGTTTGCCTACTGGAAGACTGTCCACAATCACTGTCTCCAACTTGAGAAAAAAAAAATTAATGATTTCCCAAACCTCGAGCTTCTCAAATTATAGAATATAGAAATAGTAACTGCCAGGAACAAAGTCATCTCATTGGTGACTTCCATGAATTGTGAAGTCTGTGGCAGTAATAAGAGGCTGGGAGAAAACTCTAAGATCTTAACCCATGTTAAATTTCTTATGAGTCCTACTTTTTCCATAGTAACCAGTCTGGTACATTTTTAATCATTAAATTCACATACACTCACACATGCATAACAACAACAGTAAAAACAACAACAACAACAACAAAAAGGTAGGGGAGGGAAGGGCTGGAGAAAAGTTCACATTCCCTCCTAAAGGAATCTGTTTCAGAAGATGAATCTACTGCCTATAAAGATAAAAATATGTTAATTACATATGAGATTTCATGTAAGACCATACATAGTCCTCTTGAACTTAGAAAGTCACTGGTCATATTGTGTTTTGACTAAAAAATTTCTCCACCTTGCTCTTCCATTCAGTTTATCATTTTTTATAATCATATAGAATTCCCTGGACTTCATTTTCTAGGTCAATCCTAAGAGCTAAATATAAAGATGTGAAATATGTGCTCATTCTTACTGTCCATATTTTCTGCTCGTTGATAGTTATTTTTTATGTTCATTTATCATTCCCTGAATAATGTTAAATCAGATACTGGCAACCTCTCAAAGTCAGAGAAGAGGTGAGTTTTCATTCTGTCATAGGCCCTGGGTTTGTGGCAGGTCTCATTCATGCTGCTGTCCAAAGCTACCACCAGCCTCCCCAAGGGTCTGGCTTATCCCATGAGTGAAATCAGAAACGCCCCACCCTCCCTCCTGCTTTCCTGTGGTCTGACTCTCTGAAAGGGGTAGGTATAGAATATTGGTATTATCACCACTGAAGAGACTGTCAATACTTGAGCTAGACTGTAGTAATGCTTGTTGAAAGTTAATGACTATCTGCCAACTATATACATTTCCCCATTCCAATTTCCTTATGTGTTTGTGTATGTAAATGTGTTCATCTTTAATGAGATAAGAAGAGTTTTCTTTTGAGTTTGTTATACAAAGTGTGCTTAATCACAAAATTCTCCACGAAGGCCATGGATAATTTACCAGGGATCTAGGTACAGGAGTCACTCAATAAATATTTCTTGCATTAAATAAGCACACCAACTCATTGTACAATAGCAACCAAGTCACTTCCTAGGCAAACTATGGGCCCTTTCCTGTGTCCCCTCCTTGCCATCCCTCTCATACATAGGATTTTCCTCAACATACCAGACCTTACCATCATTCCACAGGATTTCAACATCTATGTTTATGATTCAACACTTAAAACAGTCGACACCTTTGATCCCAACAACTATTCCTTCTACCTCTTTGCACCCATCCATTGATATCACTTCAACTTGGAGATTATTATCACTTGAAAATATAACCTGTGATATCTTCAATTTTCATGTACAAATTTCTGATCAAAACCATCCTTCCCTCCAGTGATCCCAATCCCACCTTAAGCACCTGCCTTAATTGTATTACTTTCTCCAGTGCCCTAACTCACAACTTTACTATAAAATTGTCATTTCATCAAAACTTCATTTTACTCCTACTCAGTTTATATCCAGTGTTGCATGCACCCTTTCTACTACTATCTTGCCATCATTTTCTTCCCCTTGATCTGTCTGCCCCACTTAGAACCATGCAACATGCTTCATCCTGACATGCTCCTTCTATGGTCTTGTTCCACTGAACATGGGTAGAAAACAAATCACACAGCCATGATCTCTTGATTTAGTTATTCTTTCTCATTCCCCAAAACATATTTGCTAAAACCTCCTCAACCTTTCCTTAACACTTTCGTCTGTAAATATATCTTTATCTAAACCTCACTTTTGTCTTCCTCTCTTCCAAGAGCTCTCTTCTCTGTTTCAAAGCTAATTCCCACCTATTATTTTATCTTCATCTACTCCTGCCTCCTCAGGGACCTCCCTTTATTGATAATCCCCTAGTTCTACAGTATGTTTAACCTGCTTCTCTTCAGTGGTTCTTTCATTATAATGTGCATACATACTCATTTAGAAAATATCTCTTTGAGTCCGGATATGTCTTCCTTTTCTTTCTGACATAGAAAATTTTCATAAAGGAAAAGTTTACTCCTACTTAAAGGAAAATTTCTACTTCCCATGATTCATTCACTCAGAATTTCAAATTCTACTCCAAAAACCACACTCACTAAAATGATCAATATACTCTTTGTTGTTGTATCCAATGGATGCATTTCAGGCATAATGATAATATTTTCAGAATAATTAAAGCTATTGACCATTCCTACCTGTTGAAATGCCTCTGTTGACTTTTATAGCACAATTCTCTCCTAAGTAACCTACTGCTCTGGCCCCTCTGAAGTAGATAACCTGTTAACCCCTATTTTTGTTTATACAATAAGATTTCACTAGTTTCTTCTGAGCCACATCTTCCTCTAAGTTTTGCATTTTCCCTGGGTGATATCATCTATTGTTATTCCTTTTCAATTACTTCCTATAGTCAGTAAGTCAAATCTATCTGTAGATCAGATCTCTTATGGGCTGATTTTTGTCTCCCCAAAATTCATATGCTGAAGCCTCAATATCCAGTACTTTAGAATGTGACTGTGATTAAGGGGTAATTAAATTAAAATAAGGCCATTAGAGTGCATCCTAATCTCATCTGGCTAGTGTCCTTATAAGAAGAGGAAATTTGTGCTTGCTTTAACAGCACAAATACTAAAACTGGAAAAATACAGAGAAGATTAGCATGACCTCTGTGCAAGGATGATATGCAAATTTGTGAAATGTTCAACTTTTTAAATAAATAAAAGGAAATTTGAACATACAGAGAGACAACAAGGATATGCGTGCCCAGAGAAAAGACCACATGAGAACACAGCGAGAAAGCAGCTGTCTGCAAGCCAAGGAGAGAGGGCTCAGAAGAAACCAAATTTACTGACACCTTGATCTTATACTTCTAGCATCAGAGTTGTGAGAAATAGATTACTGCTGTTTAAAACATTTAGTCTGTGATACTTTGTTATGGTAGCACTAACAAACTAACATGAGCTCCTTCTCTTGATCTCCAGATCCATCAATATAAAAGCATTCTGGTTAACACAAATGAGATGTTTTGTAAGTTTCCCAAAACCTAACATGTTCAAAATAAACTTCATTTTGTTTCCCCCAAAATCCATTTCTCTTTTTTAATTCCCATATTGATAGACTACAGCTAACTAGTTTCTCAGACCAGAAATCTGGGAGTTGTCACTGCTACATTCAACTTCCATTTTTAATTGTTCACCAAGTAGTATTTATTCTAAGCATCTCAAATCCGTATTCTTTTCCCATATCATTTTTTCTCACTTAAATGTTTTATCAACCTCCTTACTGGCCTCCTGTCTCATCCTGCTTTAATCAATCCTTCACAGACAGAATGAGCTTACCAAAATGAAAATCTTATTATGTTGTCCCCTTGCTATAAATTTTTCAATGATTTCTCATAGCCCACAAAATAAATCTGAAGTCCTGTCCTTATTATGATATAAAATGCCCTCCATGATCTAGTGATAGCATCCAACATCATCTGCCTTTCCCAATCTACAGTTCATGCATTCTGAATCATGGAGTTTTTGAATGTTGAATATGCTTTCCTCCATGCCTTTTTGCAACTTTTCCTTCTTTACCTGTCTAATTCTCATTTTTCCTTCAAATGTCACTACAGACAATATTTGTGGAAGGCCTTTCTTAAGTGACCTGCCACAGGCCAGCCTGATCTATGCATCCTCTAATGAGAGCCAAAAATATTTTGTGTATAATAATCCCATATCACACTAGCAATGCAATGGATTCTTTACCTGTGAGTCTAAGGCACTAGATTTAAAGTCTTAGAAAAACCATGTTCTTTTATCCTGTGGGTCTGGTATAAATTCAATAAATGTACATTGATGGAAGAATAAATGAATGGATGAACAAATGCATGCAGTTTAGGGAAGTCAAATTATATGTAGAATTTCCTTAAGGATAAGCTATTAGAAGACATGACTATATTCTGAGTCAGAGAATTTTCTTAGATAAATATTTTCAGATAAACACCCTAATCTCTCCAGTTATTAAATTTCCCCAATCCTTGTTTTAAAAAATGCAGCCACATCCTAAAGGTAATTTATTGGCACATCTTCTTAGTGCTACAATTTCATAAATGTCTTATAGTTTCATGATCAACTACATGTGCCCATAAGGCCAAACTTAGTTTAACTGCATTTTACTTATATTCTACCAGGGGCGTGTGTGTGTGAGGACAAGAGTTCTTTCCTCAAAAAAGTAAAATAGAAAATTATGCCTTTATAATAAAATTGATTTCAAAATAAGTGTGCCCTCAGCGTACATTGTTTTGAAAGCAGTTGCTTTGATTTTCACTGATTTTGTGTGATTACTATTCACTAAAACTTTATATTATCCCAGTCTTGGATAGTAATTAAGCAAACAACAGGGTGCAGTGGCTCATGCCTGTAATCCTAGCACATTTGGAGGCTGAGGTGAAAGGATTACTTGAGCCCTGAAACTCAAAACTAGCCTGAGCAACGTAGCAAGACTTCATCTTTTAAAAAAAGAAAAATTGACCAGGTATGGTGGCACATGCTTATAATCCTAGCTACTCGGGAGGCTGAGGAAGGAGGATCACTTGAACATAGGAGGTCAAAGTTGCAGTGAGCCAGGGTTGTGCTACTGTACTCCAGCCTGGGCAACAGAGACCCTGTCTCAAAAAAAAAAGTTCAGCAAACAAACAAAACATCTTTTCCTCCCTACCTGCAACTTTCATTGGAAATATGAGTTTCTTTTACAATGTTTTTTCTCACAAGTCTCTCATCAAAGCACTAAACTTTCTTATCTAGTTATTTGAATCAATACAAATTATTCAACTCTGTTTATGCTCCTACAGCTTTTTAACTTCTTGGATGTTTAACTTTATGATTCCTTATCGAGTTTCTATTGTTTTGGGGTTTTTTTCTTTTTTGGTGGTGAGTGCATGTTTATTTGGAACATGTGATCACATTTCTGGAATATGTAGAAGAAAGAATTACAGAGAGACGTTCTATCTGCTACACACCTATCTGCATGCAGCTAGAAATAAGAATGACCTCTCAGGCCATTGTGCTCTCATACAACTCTGTTATTCCTCAATTATCTCATTTATCTTTATCTTAGAATAAGAAATATAGTTATTGTGCCCCTGACTAGTTTATAAGCTGGGCATAGTGACTTCTTACTCCTATTTCTATCCCTAGCACTAGAAACAACCTAGCATTTATAGATGCTCAATAAATGTTTGTTGTATTAAATTGTTTTAGCTGGCTATTTTTCCCTTGACAATACTGAAAGAATGTTCTCTGACTTTTTTTTGGAGGATTAGAGTCTTTTTTTAAAATGCTTTCTTTTTACTACAGCAGTTAAAGGACTTTTTATTATTAACTGTAAACCCATTTTGTGTGGATTTCACTTTCTATAGTTGCAATTTAGACATCATTTAGTCCCATTGTGCTCCCTCTGCATCACTGAATTTAATTGCATCACATTCAGTTTCTTGTCTTTAAACTATATGAATTAATTGTCATTCTTTCTAGATTGTAGAAATACCCATATAGCATTTTTTCTTTCTGGCTTAATTTGAATTAAATTTGGCCACAAACTCAGATTTCTTTAATAATGTATTGAGTATGATCATCTGATTCCTGTTAAGAAATATGTACATCAAGATATCAAAGATGAGTTTAGAAGTGAGCAAAAATTTCTGATCAATGATTTACATTTCTCTTGGGAAATACTGTATGTGTATTTGCCATGGTAACCAGGCTTGCTTTCTTACAACATTTCTTTACCTCACATCCTGGCCTGTTTCAAAGTATAATAACCAAAATGCTTACAGATTCAACCATTTGATGAAGCAGTGTAGAAGAAAGAAGAAACACATCCAGTAAACCACAATCTCCATAAGAACTAAGAAGAACACCTTCCTTTAAAGGACTTATTTGAGATGATCAAATATTCTGTGTTAAAGGACAGAAACCCGAGATCATAAAAATCGTTAACTAGTGAAATAGTCTTGATTAAATAAGCATTCTGTAACTTTAACAAGTAATCACTATAGAAAAAGCAAGCAAGTACATGATCACAATAAGTTGAGAACTGCTATTCCTATGTCAGAGACCCTGGCAGTGATGGCTGCCAGGATTTAAGAACATTGAGTGACTATCACAGTCTTTGCAACTGATTAAAGGCAGAAATCACAAACAGAGACCTCGCTGACTTTACAAAGTTTTGCAATAAATGCAATATAGAGAATGCTATCGAAAAGACATCTGTGAGTAAATAGAAATATAAAATATTTACATGACTGACACCAGAGGATCTTCGAGTAGTCAGTCACCTTGGAAAAATCAACCCCCGGGAAGAGTAAACCAATAAGCCTAGAGACAGATGAAAGCCAGGTAAGAGTGGTGAAACAAGACAAGAAGCAGACCATTTGTGAGTCCCCCAGTTTCCATAGCCAGGTAGTCTTTTTTAAATAGTTGAAGATAGAGGTGGGTCCTCTGTTGAGTTTCTATAATTGATGGTGAGAACTCAAGTATACATAAAATATCCAATGCTAATTTAAATGTTAATTTTAAGTTACAGAAATCTGAGTCTTTGGAAGACGGAGCATAGGATTTCCTTCTTCTGAAGGCATCAAGAGCATAAATCGGATGAAATCTGTCAGCCTATGAGACATCACCTCTGATGGTTATGTGTGGTGTTAATACTTTCATTTTTGCTTTCAGAAGGCTAAGTTACTTCAAAGACTTAGCTTCTGTAGGAGAAGATTGCAATATAAATTTGTTCTTTAATTCCTAAGTTACCTAATGTAGGCTTTTGTTTTAAAAGGAGATTCAAGCTTATTTCTAGGTCAGTAAGAATATGTATAGCAAGTGTTATTTTAGGATTCATGAAGGTAATCAGTAGTTCACATAGTTTAATCAATGTTCTATCTATATCCTTTATTGGAAACATAATCATTAATTTGTGGGCCAGTTTTGTTGAACTGTCAGTGGAATAGATGGCTTTTATGAAATGAAACCAAAGCTGATCCTCCACTCCATTTATTGAAAATAATAAGCCTTATCAGAACAGAACACATGCACTGTGTTACATTTAAACTTCACTATGATTCTTGAATATAAACTCTGAGATGGTTAGGGGAATCTGACCTTAGCAAGAACATCACTTACATTTATACCAGAGTCTAACTAAGCATCATGTATTTCTAATTCCCTGTGCGCATTCAATTGTATTGGACTCAGTACTATACAAATATGTGTTGTTTTAATCCCACAGAGTTTTTCTGCTATAGATATGATTATACAGCTATAACTAGTTCATTTGTCTATAGTTTCTTGTGAACACAAAAATCTAATTTTAGGAGTGTGTGTTTGAGTTAACAACACGAAAACTTCCGGAGCTTGACTCGATTGTACTTGACTTTGGAGTTACACTTGTAAGGTAATAGTACTTTCTATTAAATTTATATTGCTCTTAAGTATTAAACTCTTGGAAAGTTCTAAATGTGATACAGAATATATACAGAAAACATGATTAGGCAGTTACATAGCATACATAAGCAGTGAAGTTTCCGTATTTGTATATGTTTTCATTGTGTATATTTTATTCCATCTGGTAGCCTACCCTGAGGCTTTATTTTATCACCCTACTTGTCCCATAAAGTTCCTTGAGATTTTTATTGAAAGAAACAATGAAAATGATAATTAGTTGTATTTTTCATCATAATCTTTTTTTATATGCTAAAGGATCTCACTTCTTTTTTGTTTCTGCTTCTATACACTACTTCCAACGAGTTTCCTTGCCCCAAAGCTATCGTTTTTAGGCTTCGAATATTGTTTTCTGTTCACAGGGCTTAATAACTACTTTTTAATGGATTCTGTTTACCTCAGAGGCAGGCATTTTGGAGAATTCAGCTTATATTAGGGCAGAATTAAAAACTTCTATGTGGCTTTGGGGGCTTCTTCCCTCAGAAAATTAAAATGGTTTAATCTTTTGACTGAAAGAGAAACTGAAATTATTCCTTTTAAAATGAGACCCTTGGGTTTTGAAATGGATCACAAAAGAAGACAATCTTGCATGTATTTAAGTGCATAGACAGTATATTTTATGCACATAATTATTATAGGTTTTAACATTTTTTTTACCTGTTTTTAAAAAAATGGCTTCCTACCCAAGCATTAGAAGCAGAGGCTCTATAGACCTCAATAAAAATAACCATAGAATACAAGTTGCTTATTCTTTTTAAAAGCTTCTTTGTAAGCTTGAAATTCTCTCCATTTCTCTGTTCTCTTTAGTCATGAAAAGTCCATTTCATAACTAAATTAAATAACGCTAAATTTAGTACCCAGAAAGGGCTTCTTTAATTTATTCACTTGCTCATTTAACCATAGGTTACTCTGTGTCCCTAATACCTGCATAGATTGACGGGAAGACACAGAGAGTCACTTTTTCATCGTGTGGTTACTGATAGAATAAGGTAAAGGAAGAAGTCAGGGAAGGTTTAGACTTGGGTAGACATAGATAAGAGAATTAAAAGGGAAAGCTGCGTTTGGCTTCAAACATGATTGATTTGCATGAGAATACTTGTCTCCCACAGGGCAATTTAAAGAAGAACAGTCACTAACTTTTAGAAGAAACAATAGTCATCATCTAGGACAAATGTTCATAGCCCAAACAAGACACAAACAGCAAAGGCATTGTGCTAGAAGTTGGGATGCAAAGAGGAAAAATACATGATTCCTGCCTCCTTAATGCCTGGATGGGAAGACACGATTCATACAAAAGGGCATTCTCTTCAATTTTCTCTCATCTTCTTACTCTGACCCTTTTATCAATAGTCTTTTCTGCATTTACCACTACCTACCTTTTTTTAATTATTACTTCATACACATGTGAAATTGCTGATACTAGACTATGAAACCTATGAGGACAACAATTGTTTAATCCCTACATAAATAAAACTATACAGCATGCCTCACAACAGAGAGCGCGTAACACTTAGTGAGTGAATAAGACAAATTATAAGGCACAATAAGACTTGCTAAATGCCACATAAGTGGGATCTTGGACCAAAGTCATTTCAAAGACGCCTTCTCTAGCCACTTGGTCCATATTGTTGTCCCAGCCCACTTACTCTGCTTTATTTGCAAAGTTCTTATTGATGTCTTTCATTATATTCATATTAACTTATTTTCAGTCTAATCCAATGGTACATAAGCTTCTTGGGAGAAAGGAATTTGTTATATCCTCTACTATGAAAATTTCTTCACCTTAGAGTACTGCCAGACACAAAGTAGCACTCAAATATTTGCTGAATAAAGAAATGAAGAAATAAGGTTATATAGTGATAATTTTCATTATAGACACATAGGTTTAAGGCATCCAGATATATTTGCCTAATACCCAAACACTGAACCTGAAGTGTAATATTAGATAAGTTAGATTTAATGCATCCAGACAGATTTAAATAATACCCATATACTAGATCAGAAGGAGCACTTTTCCTATGGTCTTGAGGTCCCTGAGTGATGTACAAATGTTGTACTTATGTGTTAGTTTGTGTGTTGAACTATCAATAAGGCTACGCTGGAAATTACTGCTTTAAGGTGAAATCCCATAGTTCACATCAAAGAACTGAGGTAATTTTCATCTTTTGAACAACGTGTTCATGTGTAGTGCATAGCAAGCTACATAAACAAGCAGTTAACTTATTTCAAACTGACATTTGGATGGGCTGCTGGCCCCTGAAGAGTTGACACTGCACAAGAATATTCATTTCAAAGTACTAGACTGAAATCAGGGGTTCTAGGACCTCCGCTTTTACCAAATAACCAAGGAGTTCTGGATTTCCCAGTGTCTCACTCTCTTTCTTACTAGATAGAGGTATGGCAGGTGTAGGGGGGTGGCATAGATGGATTTTGAAATCCCTTCCAGTTGCAGTGCTTCCAGATTACATTACCGACAGTGGGAAAGATTTTGATAGTCAGAGAAATGGGCAAGATGAAGAGAAGATGCAGGATAAAACATACTCCAACTAAACACATGTCCTCTGTAAGCACAATTCTTCACCTGTGATAACATCTGGTGACATTTCTGTTGGAAATAGTTAAAATACATCTGTAACAAACAAATACATTCTATGTCCACCTCCACAAAATGAAAGAGTAAGCATTATAGTTTTAGTATATAAATGAGTTTGGGGTTCCATAATTTCTCTCCATCATTTAATCATAACTGTTCACATTTTCATTACGGAATGTCAAAAACCTGTTTATCAGCATAAATTCTGGGAAAAAAAAACAGGTGGAATATGTGAATGCGGTTTTATATCAGAAATTGAGGGTTATTTTTAATAGCACACAAGGAAATATTCTTTGCTTAATGTCCATATGAAGTGGCTGGTTTTTTGGGGTTTTTTTTTTTTCATTTCTTAACATAATTAGGCTAACCAAGTAGCTAATGCTAACTTAAAGATAATTAAATGAAATTCCCAAAAAGACACAGTTAAACTTTAAGCAGCTAATAGTATAATTAAAAAGAGACTGTTTAAAAGCAAATGATAAAATTCTATATGATATAATGAATATGAATTGGCTTTAATTGTAGTTTATTATCTCATTTTCAAAAACATAATCTCAAATTTTGATAAAACATAAGTTATCATAACTTGAACCTATTCCTTTTCCAATGTAATAGAAAGTTGCCCTCATTTTCCTTTTTCCAAGTTAAGGAACGTAAATATAATTTCACAAGATTTCTATATGTTTTCTCTTAAAGCTTGTTTTTATTACATTAATTACCTCTATCAAAGATGTGTGGAGGAATAAAAGGTAATATTAACAAATATGAGAGTATTAATACACAATGAATTATATTACCAAGACATTTAAAATTTAAAAATCATCGGTCTTTCAAATACATTTTCAGTAATGGTCACATTGCTGCCTAATTGACGGAATACATAGTAAATTAAATGGAAGGACTGGGAAATGAAAAAGAATGTAAAATGTGTTAAGATTTTTTGACTGTGCTGTTCTTTCCATAAAACACACACACACACACACACACACACACACATATAAAGCACAGAGACTCCATGGAACCAAAAGTTACCGGTGCATTCCACTAATAGTATATAAACTGGTCCTGCTGACAAGCCATTTTAATGATCATCGAAAGACACTGCATTCTTCCTTTATGGGAATATTATATAGCAAAAACTGAAAAAAAAGACTTCAGAAATGAAGGGATGACACGAAATTATTTGAATGGGTAGCATGCTTGCATTCTACATCAGTTAAGATTCCTTAGCTATATTGGAACACAATACCTAGTTAAAAGTACTTTAAGAGATAATCATGTGCTATCTCCCCTAACGAGAACTCCATATTAGGCAGTTTCCTCATGGATTTAGCAGATAAGTAATTGTTGTCACGGACTTCTATCAGACTCCCCTAACTATCCTGTTGACTAAGACTACTTCACTTGTTCATCTCTAAGCCAATCATTGCCAAAGACAACTGGTGTTGGTATGGCGGACTTACACAATATATGGTTTACCTCATGAAATACCAGTTGAATGTCATTTTCTTTTTTTTCAGAGAAAAAAATACCTGAGCAAACTTCTTTAGGAAAGAAGGGATATGATTATGGCAAAAGAAAATACCAGTATCTGTCATCGAAACTGAATATTAGTAAAATTTCATCTGAAAAATCCAATTGAATTCTGGCTTTTGACCAATCCTGAAAACCAAGAGGTTAACTGAGGAAATGACCCCCTTCCTCTAGAGATCTGAGCAGTCTTTTTATCAAGCACCAAACATTGCGTCTGTCATTTTGTGCATGTTTGATGAATAAATAAAGACATTCTTTGGCTTTTGGTTTGCTTTCTCTAATGGTGACATTGCACATGGAATCAGAGATGGTATTCCAGTTTACTGCGGACTTACTAGTTGACATTTCTTAAACAAGTCAGTGAGAGGACACAATAATGATAAGTTTCCTGGAGCCCCTGTAGTGTGTTGTTGAAAGATGTCAGGGGAACTCAGAAGAGCTTTATTCTCTGAAAGGGAATCACAATAAGAGAACTAATTGGAAAGATGCTGCTAGCATTTGTACAGTAAATGCAAGAAACAGACACCCAAAACACATATGAAAAGTTCTGTTTTCTAAGATTCTTAGCAAAAGGAATATTTAAAGCATTTAAATAATGCTATAACAGGCATTTCAAGTTCGTACAATTTGAATATCTAAACATAATTAGGACATTTTCCGCTTAAAAAGAAAAAATGATTAAGAAGCCCAGAAATTTGAGGATAGCACTATAATCAATGACCAGATCAGTTGAGCATAATTATGACAAATGCAAGTCATAAGATAGAAACTAGAAAAACAGAGGATGAGACTCACCTACAAAGTCTGAATGATCAAAATTTACACCCTTTCAACTTTTCTTTAAGAAGAAAATACTTTAGAGGTGAAAATAGCCTTTTAGAGATTTAACAGGCTTGAATTCTTGGAGCTTAAATGCAAGGGAAGTCATGGTAGGAACAACACAGTAAACACAGATGGTTCCATAGCAGCTTGTGTGAAACAGCCTTGTCCTTTCTCTTTTCTTCTCTTTTCCTTTTAATGATTTTCTGGCTTCTTGAGCCACTGGGAAAATAGAGACCATCTCCAAATAGAGCCTTCATTTAGTAAAATAATTGTAATATGAAAATGGTGTACTTCATCATCACCTGAAAGCAAAAGTGACACTAATGATTACATGGAAAGCCTCTATCATAACAGGGCCTAATTCGGCACAAAGGATTGAACTCTGGGTACGTGCTAGTGTAAAGCAGCCTTATTCCTGGGGCCTTCAAAAACAGCAAGTTCATGTTTGCTGAAATGCATTTTATGAAGTTCAAGTTAGCACATTGTATTTTGGTGCCTTGGGCCTCATGGCTTAATCTACTACATGTAAGTAAAAATTAGTTTCAAGGAGGCCAAGATTAATAAAAAGAAAAAAAAACATACAAGATGTACTCCTAGAATATTATAACAGGATATATAAATTTACTTCTTTGTGATAACTGTAGCAAATTGGTTAATATATCCATCCTATTTCTACCAGTTTCCATATTAAGAAGTCACAGGATTTTGCAATATAAGCAACTTGCGGCCACACATACTCTGGATAGACCTTAAGTATCTTTGGGTAGTTACTTTGAGTAGTATCTGTTAAACCTTAAGGCTCAGAAGCAGTTTACAGCAACATCCAGAAGTAGCAACATAGACGAGTGCCGATAAGGTTAGAGACTGCATCCTTAAACCAAGATTAGGAGAGAAAATGAGATTCCCACTCTCCACCACTGGGACTATCACGCTTACAGATTTGGTTGTTAATTAACTGGACAGTTACCTTATCAGTGAGATCATGTAGGCTCTGAGAATTCCTCAAGGTCATTAGAATGCCATGGCTCATATATACACCAGTACATGAGTCTGTATAAGTTCTCACAAATATTTCCTTTTCATGAGTTTCCATGGAGAGAGGGCATCCATCTGACAATGGAAGCAGAACACTGTGGCAACAGAGATTGGTATGATGATATCAGATGCCACAATGACAACTGGCAGAATCTGGTACTCTGAGATAAAGTGTCTGATTACACAACTGAACAAAGAAATATTCAAATTTAGATGTATCCAACACCTGCTCTATTTGTCACCATGGAATCTGATTTTCTTTAGTATAGCTGTATCAACTCCGTATCTGCTGTCCTGTCACAGAAGTAGTTAAATTTCTTCTTCACAGCTTTGAGTCCTAATAAAATGTGTTTTGTTCTACATAAGGGAGAAGATTCTCTAAAAAAAATCCATTTCTGACAAATATTCAAACCAAGGCAAGTTATTATGGAATTGTCTCCTAATAAAAATAAGTAAAAAGCAATACTGTTCTGATGGGAAGAGAACCTCTTTCTTCCTATCCCTCTGGTGGCTGGGAGTTGTCCTTTGAAATCTGTTTATGCCTCTACTCTGATTCCCTTGGAGGGAAGAGAAGCAAAAATTTCTAGATCTCACAGAGCATATTCAATAGACTGAAAAGATTATTCTACTCCCCCCACACATACACTAAACAGAATGCAGTTATGAAAGTCTCTTTCTGGCAAAGACAGGCATTAGGCCCTGAGAGAATTAGCCTGGAGAATCTTTACATCAAATAAGTTTGTGTTTCTGGAGAACCATATAAGAATATCTGGATTCTAAATTAAGATTAAATGGTAAATGAAAAAATGTTTCCATACATTGGCTATTGTGAATAATGCTGCTGTGAACATGGGAGTGATGATAACTGTTAAAGACTCCTATTTCAATACTTTTGAATGTATACCCAGAAGTGGAATTACTGGATCACAATAGAATTCTATTTTTAATTTTTTGAGGAACCTCCATAATATTTTCCTTAGTTGCTGCACCATATTGCATTCCTACATACAATAAAATAGTATTCAGTCTTTAAAAAGATAGAAGTCCTACCATGTGGTACAACATGGATGAACCTGAAGGGCATTAAGTAGAATAAACCAGTCACAGAAGGACAAATACTGCATGTTTCTACTTCCTTCTCCCCTTAACTCTAAGAGTTTGACTAGAAGCAGAAGGTAGAACAGTTGTTGCTAGGGGTACAGGGAGGACAAAGTGAGAAGTTGTCTTTCAACCCGTATAACTTTCAATTATGGTAGACTCATAAATTCTAGAGATCTGCTACACAACATAGTGCTTAAGTTAACAGTACTGTATTGTACCCTTAAAATATTGTTCAGCAATAAATCTCATATTAAATGTTCTTACAATAAGAAAAATTAAATGACAAACATCTGAGTTAATACATAAGCAAATTAGTTTGATTCAGCCATTTTAAAACATCATATTGTACATAATAAATATATATCATTTTTAACTGGTGATTAAAAATAAATATTTTTAAAATGATAAGCCACAATAAGCAACATTCTAATCAAGGTGTTTACATAAGAATAAGGTCACATAGGACAGGCGTGGTGGCTAACGCCTGTGATCTCAGCACTTTGGGGAGGCCAAGGTGGAAGGATTGCTTGAACTCTGGAGTTCAAGACCAGCTTAGACAACATAGTGAAACTTTGTCTCTACAAAAAATCAAAAAAATTAGCATGGACATGGTGACACGCGCCTGTAGTCTCAGGAAGCTGAGGCAGAAGGATCGCCAGAACCAGGAGGTTGAGGCTGCGACAAACCTTGATTGTACCTTTGCAATCCAGTCTGGGCAACAGAGACGCTGAATTTAAAAAAAAAGAAGAAGACGAAGAAGAAGGTCACATAAAAAGATAACCCTTATAGTTAGTAAAATAAAGATTAAGGTTTACCTTTTAGAACAGACCTTTCTTTCAAAAGTATCTCTTTTATTATTGAAGTTCAGTCATTTAATTGTTCTTAGGTAGTAGATTAAGGGTAGACAAGTAAATATTCAGTATGGAAAGCTTTCAGCATCTACTTTGGACTGTGAGGCTAAAATGCCCACTGCAAGCTAGTGGACACATCCCTGAGTCTCAGTTGCAGTTAAACACATGGGTGAGTGTAGATTTCTTAAAAGCTAGAGCTAAAAACTAAAACTACTCTATGTACAGATGTATTTATCCCAAGTTTATATCTAATATAAAAAATTGCAAATGACTTGCAGGCCAATTTTAGTGAAGAGTTATGTAAATGATGCTCTTTACCAGAGATCCACAAACTTTTCCTGTAAAGCACCAGATAGTAAATATTGTCACCTGTGTAGACCATACTGTTTCTGTCAAAACTACTCAGCTATACTGCTGTAGTATGTAAGCAATCAGAAAACACACAAATATATCTAAGTGCAATAAAATTGTATTTATATATACTGAAATTCAAATTTCCTGTCATTTTCCTATCAGCCATTTAAAAAATTAAGAACAATTCTTAACTTTCAAGCTGTATAAAAACATAAGGGGAGCCGAATTTACTGGTGATCTGAAATTTGCCACTCAGCTCTATGGAGGGGATCTTCCCGGGCCCTGGAGACCCTACATTGCACAAAGAATAACTCATTGTTCAGATCTCCTTAAAGCTTCTGAAAAGTAAATGAAGCTCCCTCTGACTTGTTAGTTTTGATCACCACAGTCTTGTCGGAGGGAATGGAGGAAAAAATCCTTACAATATCTATCATCCTCAATTTTTGTTTCAAGATTCTTCCATCTGGATTCCATAACATAGTCCTATAAGCAAAAAAAAAATTGTAAAGACTTAAGTCTGGTTATTATTACAAAAATAGAGAGACTTATACCACTCTGAAAATGTACTTTTGTCTGTATTTCCTGGTGTCAAGAGTGTCAAAAAGATTGCTTTTTGTAAAACTGAGCAGAGGAAAGAAGTCTTACATCAGGTATGCCAAAAAGCAGACCATGAAAATGAAAAAAAGAAAAATTACAGGTACCTAATCTCAAACCAGGCAAAGTGGGGACCAAAGAGAGGCTTGTATACCTAATCCTGAATTGTATCCTACATCTTTAAAATAAAGTAAATAAAATAAAAATTTAATCAGAAAAGAAAGTGTTTTGAAATAAAAATATATTGATAAATTGAGCTTTTAAAAATAAATGTGCAATGGAAAAAAATTACAGATAGTGTAACTCTGGTAGATTCAATACACAGACTCCACATACACAATTCTCTCCTCTAATTGGAGCTTCCTCTGCTTTGTCCTTTTCCAGTACTTTAGAGAAGCATGATTGTGATATATACAGAGTGTCACCATATTACAGTCTTATGGGAAATGGGGCTATAAGCAGAAAAATGCTAGGTAGTGGGCCTAATTCACTTATTCATGTACAACATCACATTGTATTTTTACTTTGGGGGCAAGAAAAATGCAATACAGGACTCAAAATAAAAATATTTCACAAGCACAATATAGAATACTAGGAAACAGTGATATTATTTTACTTTTGTTTGTCATCAGTTTTGAATCACAGAGAATGATGCTACAATACAAATTTGTTTTCTTTTTTAAAATGTGTATGCCTTAGATACATACATTGAAATAGATGTTTAATTTTGTCTTTAAAGCAAAATGTGTCCACCTCAATAATCTGGTTTCATAAATTGCTTTATTTTTGTTTATAAAGACTTTGAGTCTGAAGTCACCATCTACATAATTTAGACCTAATATTTACTTGAAATATATATGACAAGCCCCTAGTCATAAAATTTATGATGCAGTTTGCCCTTCATTTTATTTTTGGATCAATATTCTGGTTTAGTAATTATGATTTATATAATGATTTAGACATAAATCATCACTTTCCTTCTCTCTAAAAGTACTTAAATAATGTACTTGAACATTGCAATAAAGTGCTTCTTTGTAACACGGAATATGCTTAAGTTGAGTTTTTTTGCAGCCCCATTTTTTTCTCCTTTTAAAGGCAGCTCATGCTACCTACTGACAAGGGAAATAAAATGAAGGTAGGAGCCTAAACAACTTTTTTGGGGGGTGAATAATCTCCATTAAGTAATTTCTCAGAGTATCTTTCAGCTAAGCTGAAACAAACTTCTAGATCCTCTGATCCAGTGTTGGAGAGTGGAAGAATTTAGGATTAGTGAGTATGAGTAACTTTTCATATGTTTGTTGGCTGCTTATATGTCTTCCTTTGAGATGTATCTGTTCATGCCCTTTGCCTACTTTTAAATGGGGTTGCCCACTCCCCCATCGATTTGTTTGAGTTCCTTGTAGATTCTGAATGTTAGGCCTTTATCAGATGCATGGCTTGCAGATATTTTGTTTTCTTATTCCATAGATTGCCTCTTTACTCTCTTGATGGTTTCTTTTGCTGTGCAAAAACTTTCCAGTTTAATAAGGTCCCACTTGTTAATCTTAGCGTTTGCTGCATTTGCTTTTGAGGACTTGACCATAAATTCAATGCCTACTCTGATGTCCAGGATGGTGTTCCCTACGTTTTCTTCTAAGATTCTCATAGTTTGAGGTTTTTCATTTAAGTCCTTGGTTTATTTTGAGTTAATTTTTATATATGGTGATAGATAACGGATCCACTTTCATTCTTCTGCATTTGGCTAGCCAGTTTTCACAGCACCATTTGCTAAATATGGCTTCTTCTCACCAATGTTTGTTTTTGATGGCTTTGCTTTTAATGCTCATTCGTACCCTACAATTCTAAAACAAAATAAAATATATATTTTTATTTTTGTGTGAATTTCTTTCTCTTTTTAATTTTTTATTTTATATATGTGGAGTACAATTCAAGATTAGGTATACAAATGTTCATTATGCAGGTACCCTTGTTGATGAGATGTTCATCCTCCTCCTCCTGGCAGTTTCCCACTATTGCCAATCCTTTTCTTATAGTATTATGATAGTTGTTCAAGGTCCACTTATGAGGGAGAACATATAATACTCAGTTCTTTGTTTCTGTGATAGATCACTCAGTATTATAGCCTCTAAGTCCATCCAAGTTGTGCTAAGTTCATAACTTTGTCTTCCTTTATGGCTGCATAATGTTCCATTGTGTATATATACCACATTTTTTTAATCCAGTCCTCTTTCAGTGGGCAGCATGGTTGGCTCCATGTTTTTGCTATTGTAAATAATGCTGCAATAAACATGAGTGAGCAGGTATCTTTTTCATAGAGTGTTTTGAGTTCCTCTGGATATATTCCTAGTAGGGGGATTGTGGGGTTGAATGGGAGGTCGATTTTTAGATCTTTTAGGAATTGCCACACTGTTTTCCACAGAGACTGTACTAATTTACACTCCCACCAACAGTGGAGAAGTATTCCCTTTTCACCGCATTCTCTCCAGCATCTGTCGTTTTTTGAGTTATTGATGATGGCCATCCTGACTGGAGGTAAGTAGTATCTCAGTGTGGTTTTAATTTGCATTTCTTTGATGACTACTGAGGCTGCGCATTTTTTCATGTATCTGTTGGCAAGGGCATTTACTAAGGCCTATCACTTAAACCCATTTGCCATCTGGAGAGGCACGTGTAGAAGTTCTGGTTTGGCTGGACCCTTTTTTCTTGTCACCTTATAAGTCACAACACACCTTTCCGTGTGATTCTGGTATTAGAAAATGTTTCTTTTTTCAGTAAGCATATTTTCATAAAAAATGAAAAGAGTGTTTATTTTCAGCGACAAGCATTTAAGAAATAATTATGTGCCCTAGTACTTGTCCACGAGGAACTAATATATGATGCAAGTGTAAGGCATACAGAAAAAAAAAATACTTTCTTTAGAATGGCTTTTAAATTTGCTTTACTATTTTTTAAATAAAAGGTAATAATTACCTTTCATGTAATACATCTTAGAAAGGAAGGGAATTCATAAATAACTCACAGAGAGGTTCTGACACTCAGTATTTAATTATTTCCAAATTTCACTGATTGAGTGACGTCAGAGAAGAGGGGAGAACCATGTGCTTACACAGACATAATGAGGTGAGTTAGCAGAGGCACCAGGGCTATAACACCATCCAGTGACATGAACCTGTTTGCATCAGTGATACCTTCATCTTTGCCTTCCCACCCACCTGATTAGGTGCCGGACACTAGGACATTGCAGAAGGAAATGGGAGTAGGAAGTAAAGTAGAAACACATCAAACAAAATGAGGATGCATTTTAGAGTCACAAATACATAACCACATTTATTCAATTGAAAAATATTTATTGACCACCTTTACATGCCAAGCACTGTTCTAATCCACGAGAATACAGCAGTGAATAAAAGAGACAAAACCCTTTGCCCTCATGAATCTTACATGTTAGTGAGAGGTGGAAGGTGAGAGGGATGACAAATACATACAAACTAAAAAAAGTGAAGTACATAGTCTGTTAGGGGATGGTGTATGCTATAGAGAAAAAGAAAACAAGAATGAGAACAAAAAGTGATAGAGAGCAGTATGGATATTGAAATTCTAAGCAGTGTGGTCTGAAAAAAGATGACACCAGGATGACATTTAAGTAAATACCTGAAGGTAGTGAGGGGTGAACCTTGGATATGCAGAGAAAGAGAAGTCCAGGCAAATGCAAAGGCCCTGAGGCAGGAGATTGTCTGGAATCCAAGAAGAACAGCAAAGAATGATGCTAGTCCAGAAGGGGACAGAGAGTTAACTGGCAATCAGAAAGTGTGTGACCTTGTAGACCATTCCAGTGATTTTGGTTTTGCCCACAATGAGTCCAGAAACCAATGGAAGGTGCAAAGCAGAGAAGTAACAGGTGTAAGATATCGCTAACATCTGCTTTAAAGGATCTCTCTGGCTACTAGGCTAAATTAGACTGTGAGGGACAAGGCAGAAGCAAAGAGGGCACTCAGGAGGGTATTACAATAACCCAGGAGAGAGAAGATGGTGACTTAAACCAGAGTCTTAGCAGAGGAAATGCAGAGAAAATATTGGACAGTAAGTATGTTTCAAATGTTGAGATTACATGGTTTTCGGACAGATTAGACAGTGAATATAAGAGAAAGAATTCTAGGATAACACTAAGATTTTGGCTCGTGCAAAGTAAATGAAGGGGCTACCTTTAACTAATCTGGGAAAGACAGAGAGGAACAGAATTGAAGAGGAGGGTTAGTGGAGTTTTGGACACATTAATGTTGACATGCCTACTACATGTCAAATGGAGACGACACATAGTCAGTTGGCTGTGTGAGTCTAGAACCCATGGAAGAGGTCTAATCTGGAGGTACACATTTGGGTACCATCCAAGTATAAATGTTATAAAGCCAGTGACTGCATATGTTCACCAACGGAGGGAGTGTGAGCATCACAGAAGAGTGGTATTAATGCTGGATCATTCCAGTGTGGAGAGTTGAGGCCATGAGAAGACTGAGAAGTTGAGGCTAGTTAGGTAGGAAGAAAATAAGGAGAATGCAATACCCTAAAGCCCAGTAAAGAAAAAAAAATGTTTCCAGGAAGAGCTCATGATTAGCTGTGTTAAATGCTATGAATGGGTCAAGAAAGTTATACACTGTGAATTGACATGCAGATGTACATATTTGGAAACTTAGAAAAACTTCAAAAAAGCAGTTTTGGAATTCAGTTCTCCCAAAATGCAGTAGAGAGAATGAAAGAGATGACAATTCTTTCAAGGAATATTGCTGTAAAAGGAAGGAGAGAAATGAGGAAATATCTGGAGAAGGAAGTGAAGTCAAAAGAATTTTTTCATTGGTCTGTTTGTTGAGGAGCAGTGGGAAGAGATGTCACATGTATGTGTCATATATTACATGAAGGCCATCTCCTAGTGCAACTAAGATCATCATGGCCGAATAATCTGTACCAAGGGTAACTTCCAAAATGATGGTGCTTGACTATGGTGTTTGTGGATCAGTTAAATCAAAATTCTCTAATACAGATTTTTTGGTAGCTACCTTTTATCGTTCTCCTTCAACTTTGTCAATAAAATAGTCACACTATTATGAGAGAAAAGTTACACTAGATTTTGTTCATGTGACGCAGACAGGACCCAAAGCCCCCAGACTTGACACACTGAATGAATAAGAAAAAGAGGTTTTCTAGGCAGAGTTCTTTAATACAAAGTTGAACTTATCCTAGATTCCAAAACCCCCTGCAAAGAACCCATCCCTTCTAGAATTAGCAAGAAAATAATTATTATACAATAAGAAAGTATCCTGCTGTTTGGGGCTGCTGACTTCTGTCATTTTGTGGCAAGAGCTCTTACGTCGATAGGGACTCAGTTCTATATTCTCTCTAAGCCACAGCGTTTGGGATAGGATTCAGCCCCCAAGGCCCATTCCATAACGGGAAGCTGCCTCAGTTCTATTCATTAAGAGAGAACTCCTAAGAGAGAAGAAGCTTTATTTTCTATTGAGTGGTTGCAGTGTGATTGAACTTAGAGTTTCTGGGCACTGTTTTGAACTCCAAAGTACACTTCTTTCCCCAAAGGAACAAAGGAATCTCTCATCATTTAATCAAAAGAAGAGTAAATCTATCAAAGCCTACTAAAACAACTACTCACAAATAAAACTGGACAAAAGAAAGCATAAAATAGGAGCATAGAGTAGAAATATTTTAGGTTGTGATGTCTCTTAGTCAATTTCCTGATTCCGGGATTCGCAAAGTACAAGAATACCAACATTCAACATATTCAACCCCACTCCGCCAACACATAAATATTTGCATTCTCTAAGTTCTTCTCTAGAATCATTTATTTTTCTGTTTGTTCTTACTGAAAGGGAAAAAAACATATTAATAATCCTATTATTCACCATCCAAGTAGCATATAAGTTTTACAAATTTATTTCAATGGTTTTAGGGGTACAATTAGTTTTTGGTGACATGAAGGTATCATATAGTGGTAAAGGAGTCTGTACTTTAAGTGTACCCATCACCCCCACTGGTGCACATTGTACTCGATGGGCAATTTTTCATCCCTCGCCATCCTCCGCCCTCTCAGACTCCAATCTCAATTGTACCTAAATGCCTTTGCAGACCGTTAGCTTAGCTCCCACTTACAAGTGAGAACATGCAGTATTACTTCTGCTTTATACCTAACAGGTGTAATGTTTTAGCATCCATTTATGTACTGCTTTGATTAATGTTTGTCTCTCTTGTTAGATGGCAGGCAGATGAGGGCAAGGGTCATTCTCCCTCTTCAAGGCACTTTATTCTTAGGGCAAACAATGCTACTTAGCAAATGAGATGTGACTAAAAATATATTTTTAAATAGATAATGAAAAATGAGAGAAAGGAGGCAAAGAAAGATAGGATAAAAAGAAGGAGAAATCAGGTAGAGGAAGAAGGAAGAAGGAAAGAAGTCAAGAAGTCACACACTGACTTCTAGTGTGTGATTACTGCAGGTCTAGCTCTAGACCAGCTATTTTATCTGTTACCGCAATTAATTCTCATCACAAAAAGTCTATCATTCCTATTTTGTAGAACTAAAAACTGTGATCACACTCATAAGCGGGACCTGAACATTATTCACAATAGCACATGGGAGGGATCCACAGTCCAGCAGTCGTGTGACACTGCCTGGGGAGGGAGGAAGGGGGAGCATGTAACAACAAAAAGGGTACCTGATCCTAAACCAGGGGAAGTAAGGACCAGTTGGAGGCCCAAACTTCACCTGCACATAGCTTACATGTGTACCTGATCCTGACTTCCCCTGACTTCCCATCTTTAAAATAAAATAAAGTATTTTTTTTAAAGGAGCTAAAAATTGAGAGTCAGAGGCATTACACTCACACAGCTGGCACGTAGCAGCTAGAATATAATTCTATCTGACTCTCCAGGGTATCTGTAGCTTTATTTTCTACTGTACTGGGGCAATAGAAGTAGCACTATGGCAGAAGAATGCCAGAAATGAGATGAAAATGTAAATGTTTGAAAATAGATAAAAATAATCTTTCCCATCTACTTGGTAGGAATTGGACACAGAACCAGCTCTTGGCGACCCATGTCAATGCTTCCTTTCCCAAACATGTGTATGCCTAGTGCCTCCAGCTTGATACAATAATTGTCTATATTTCTGAAAATTTATCAACTTTGGCGCTATTTCTTATCTACACTCTCTGGCAGGGCAGGCCAGTCTCTGCTTGATATTTTAGGTAACCATCCTTTTCCTGTTGGACACCTATATGTAGGTAGATAGAGGTGGTCTTTACAAAGTATCATCATGGGTGTACAGACTGTATAGTCTCACACATGGGTTTAATTAAAACAGTCACAATCTATAAATAATAATGACTTAGAAAATCTGTATTCTATTGAAACAGGCTATATACAGAGCCAAGTCGAAAGACAACTGTCTCTTCCTTTGCAAGTCTGGACATGTGTAATGGCCAGTCCAAACTAAACCTCCCTCAGTTCCAGTGGAACTATAGATACTTTTCCCATAATAATGCTATACAGCCTCCAGTTATGAGAAAGGGCTAAATCTAAAGAGTTAGAAGGAGCATCATAATTCTATTTCATATTACCCACCATAATACCTACAAATCTCAGATGTTTGCCCTTGTCCTGTGTTGATAAATTGACTACTATGAAGTTAGCACTCAACACTGGACATACTCAGAAGTCACAAGACTTTTTTTTTAACAGTCTAGACTACCACCACTCCCCGAACCCATCACCTGCCTGTGCAGTGACACCAACCTACCTATGGATTCAGTTTATTTACGTTTGCTCCAGGTTGGAAGATTGTTTGGTGTTGCTGTCATCTCTTGCAAACCCTACCTAACCTTCAAAGTCCAGTTTAAACCCCTTCTCCTTCCACTGAATTACTGTAGCACTTTTGGTCTTCTCCCTTGTCCAATCCTTCCTTCCTCCACCCCACCCATTTCAGCACTTATTGTAAAATGGATTGAGGACTGGATCTTTGTTTTCCAACAAAGTTTGCAAGTTACTTAGGGATTTAATTACTGTCCTATTATTGAGTACCCTATGATGCTGAACACATGATGAAGGACAATTTTGTTTTACAACAATTGAAACAGAAAACAGTAGATCAGTTCAAACCACATATATCCAGAAGTGTTCTGCCTTATCGGTCCACTGTCAAGAAACAATAGCTAAATGCAGCAAAGTGTGTTTGTCTTTAACTATAAAGATAGGAATATTTGGCAATAGAAAATATGCTAAGCTTAGTGTTTCATATCTTCTCTGTTGATGAGACTATGAGATTTGTCACGTCATGTCAGACATATTTTGTGAAAGAGTGCCAGTGAATTGTCATGTAAGGTGGCAGTCGACCACACTATCTACTGCTTTTAAAGAAGGAAAGAAATTAGGCTAGATCTAAAATAATAATTTAATTTAAATACATATGTCTTCAAGTAAAATTATGAGGACAGAAAATAACAAGTGCACATGTGAACTTAATAAATACATGTGTTGATGATGATAGTAGAAATAGAAATTTCATTTTCTGCTTTTAAAGAGAGTCTTCCATTCCCTCTCCCTCCACATTTAAAGCTTTGATTCATTTAATTTTTACTAAAGTTTATGACGATATAAGACTAATCAGAATACAAAGTATCTCAAAGCAGAAATACACTGAGTAGTTTATAGATGAAAGTTGATTGACCACACTGCTATAAGTTGATTTCAAGAAGAGGTGTAAAATTAAATGCCAAAATAAATCAAAGAGTCAACTAATCCTTATATAAGGGGCACCACTGACTTGAGTTGCATATTACATCAATCCTTTTATTTAATACTTTCAATGGAAACCACTCCTGGGAGCATCAAACAAGGCAACCAGCCAGAAATGTCATTATCCCAAGCAGCACTTCCATTGCATAAAGCTACCTAACTCAAACAATAATTTATTTTTAGAAAAGACTGGTTTTATTTTTCCTGGACAGCCCAATATGATATTATTTTTCATATAGGTTGCAGACAAACATTCTTTGTTGGTAATGAAGAGATAAAAAGAGATTATTTTACTGTATTAGAATACTTATTTTTTTCTCAATAGAAAAATATTTTCTCTGAGCTGAAGGATAAATGAGCATTTTGCTAAGAGTGACAGAGCCAAGTTTAATTTCTCCCTTCCCATTGCTATTTAACAGTGGCCTGCAAAGTCCCCACCCAACAGGATTCTTTTGACAGCAGTATTTTGTGACCTTTTGGGTCATTTTTCTCTATTAAAGTTGGCCATGTTACACTCTGTGTGAACTTAACCCAAACTCTAAGTTGTATTGCTTGATTAGTGCTATGGTTTGAATTTGTTCTCCAAAATTCATGTGCTGAAAACTTAATCCCCAAGGCAACAGTGTTAGGACACTGGGCCTAATAAGGGATGATTAGGTTATGAGGGTTCTTCTATTGTAAATAGGTTAGTGTCCTTACCAGCAGAGTATGTTAGTTATTGCCAGATGGGCTTGTTATGAAAGTGACTTTGTTGGCCACCTTTTGCTCTCTTGCTGTTATACTCTCTTGCTCTATATACCTTCTGCTATGGAATGGCACAGCATGAAGGCCCTTATTAGATGCCAGCACCACACTCTTGGACATCCCAGCCTCCAGAACCATGAGCCAAATAAACTGCTATAGTTTATAAATTACCCCATCTCAGATATTCTGCTGTAGAAGCATGTAACAGACTAAAATAATCAGCAAGTAAAATGCTTCAGATTATCAAGTAAATGTAATTAAATGTTTTAAAAACCTAGAGTTCCATATACTCGTAAACAATGACATTCTTTTTTTTTTTTTAACATGAGAATTTTCTATTTTACACAGCTTTTGAACTGCTGAGTTAGTAAAAGTGTTATCATTTTTCCCACAGGAAAAAAGTGGGTTTGAGGGCATCAATCTTTCCTAAGCACTGATAAATGAGTGAGTTTGCATTCTAATTACAGATATGGTTTATGTGTTTTCTACTTTCAAATGTGATTACTATGAGGTAAAGCAATCAGAGGATAACTTTTCACACTGCAACCAATAATTTTTGCATTACTTTACTAAGCATCTTTCCAATGTTGATTTTTTGAATGCCAACCACTTAAAAGTTAATATTTTTTCTGCCTAGTAGGGTAAAAGAATTCCCTTTTAGATGTATCTGGGTATGTAAGGAATTTTTTATTATAATTATTCACTTTAGAAGCAAAAGTAGAGCTTGAGGATATTTTAAAAGAACACCAAAATTCCTCATAATACAGAGTCCCTAGTCTGATATGCTAAACAGGATTTAGCAGCTTTTGCAAAGTATAAATTTTTGCTGTATACTTTAATATGAAATTCATGCATGTGGTGATATACGGATTATCCTTTAGAGAGGTTTCATAAAAACTCAAAAGCGTATAAAATGCAAAAAAGTATGGAAGCAGTAAGTTTACACCTGTAGACCAACTTCAAGGGAATAAAAAAGTAGAAACTGAGGGACTAATGGCAGGATGATGGTGAGAACAATAATTAGCAAAGCGGTGACAAACAGTTAAATGGGGAATACGCTGTTGCTAAACAATGAAATAGAGTCGGCAAGGCCTGAGACTGAAGAGATGCTTCTAACATCATGTTTCAACTGCTCTCAAATGAAATTACTAGACATTTTAGCAAGTAATAAGATATTTATTTATTATTCACTCAATTGGGGCCATGGATTTCTAAATTTCTAAATATCACTATATGTATTTCTTGGAAAAATATCAAAGAATAATTATTTCTATCACCCATAGCCCTAATATTTTAGGGAAGCATTTTGAGGTATATAAATTTACTCTTTTGATATGTTTTGATATGTTTGGCTCTTTGTCTATCACAGAGCAGCTATCACAAATTACTGAAGAGCATGCATGCGGAAGCCAGACTGTTGGGTCTAAGTTTTGACTCTACTGCTTGCTATTGATGAAATTCTAGGCAATTTTCTAAAACTCTTCCTGGTTCAGTTTTCCAATTTGCTAAGCAGAAATAATAATGATAATGATAATAATAATAATAATATCTACTTTATAAGATTGTTATGATGATTAAATGAGATGAAACATATAAAACAGTAAGAAACAGTGCCTGGCATGTGTTATGCTCTCAGTCAGTGTCAGCAATTCATGATTAAATCCATAAATAATATATCTATACTATGGCTCTATTTGCAAAGGTTAAGGAAACATTCATTCATTTACTCAAAAGAATTTCTTGAGCTTCTCAATTGTATGGTTCATTGTGGTAGGACTAAAAGAGACAGAGAAAAACAACCAGCAGCCTTGCTCAAAATAAATTAACAGTGGAGTAAGTAAATTAATAACACCAGAGGGTGAAAATATTAAACTCAAGTATCACCTTGGTGTTATAGGGACACAGAAGAAAAAACTTCTAAGTAGGCCAGAAACATTTCCAAGAAGAGGTAAGATTTGTTATTCATCTCAAAGGATGAATGAGTTTTCCAAGGCAAAGAGAGGAAAGGGAGATGGTGATATCATTCCCCAAGAGAGAATACTCCTGGAGGTGGTGAAAGAGGCCAGAGTTTGACATTTGTGGTAGGTGAGTTCAGTCTAAGATTAGTTGTATTTTGTTAATGATTACAGAAATACAACTCTAAGTTTCAGGAAATAGAATGTACAGTTATGAGTCATCAGAAAATATGTGGTCAGTGCAGTGTTGATACACATGTGACAGTGAAAGAGACAAAGAAACTCGTGATAAAATCCCAGAAAAAACAATATTTCAGGCATGGAGGAAGAAGAGACACAAGTGAATGAGAATAACGGTTAGACACTAAGTTGAGAGAACCAGGCAAGACCTCAAGGAAGCTGAGAGTTCCAGGGGTTTCCAGGATAATGTTGAAAACAGTGACAAATGCTCTAGATTGGTTAAGAAAAGTTAAACCAGGAAAGTCTCATGAAAGTGAGGATATGAGTGGATTTAGAGTAATCATTTATGTTGTTTACCGCTGAAAAAAAAAGGAGATAAATAGAACAGTGAAGTAGATGACCACTGAGAAATGAGAAGAGGGATTTTTAAAATGGTGATATCTTGATTATATGTGTCTGACAATTAAGTTCATGAACTCACCCTAGAAAACGTGCTACATACCTCATTGCTGAATATCATTATAGTAACCTTCAAAGTACTTCCTTTGGAAAGCTTTGCACCTAGCTATGCGTCAGGGCCTACTCCACCTTTCAAAGCAATTTTGGAACTCCTTCTGGAATGGCCATCAGAGCTGCCATCATGTTACCCTCGATGTCCTGAATGTCATCGAATGTCTTCTTTTCAATATTTCCTTGATCTTCTGGTAAAGAAAAAAGCCATTGGGGGCCAGATTAGGTGAGTAGGGAAAGTGTTTCAAAACAGTTATTTGTACAGTGCTGCCAATGTAAGCACACAGTGGTAGGTTCGTGAACTTAATTGTCAGATTTTAACAAATAACAACAACAGCTTTGCTGCCCATTCCAGAAATAAGAGTTCCAAAATTGCTTTGATGGGTGAATGAGGCACTGGTATTTGTGCATAGCTTCCCAAAGGAAGTACTTCGAAGGACCATAATGATATTCAGCAGTGGGGTATATAGCAGTTTTTCTAGAATTGTTCACAAATCTAATTGTCAGGCCTCATATGTATGTCATGAAAATTATGAGCCAGGAGCAAGTGAGAAACTTCAAATGGCTAATTAATATACATTTAATTACACTTAAAAAGACATTTATAAAGTTAGCTTTATCCAACTAACTCTTTTCCCATAAGTAGCACTTATACCTTATTGAAGCACATGCAAAACATTATTCCAACTGAGTAATAGCTTATTCAATTTACATAACCACATTTTTATTTGTGGCTATCATATAGGACTATGGCATGATAAATAGGCTATCTCTTATCTTTTTCTTTGTTTGAAGTCAATAGTCCACATAGATATGCTCTTACAACCATGACATAAATTATAACTAACACATTATGGCCCCTTTCAACATGCAGTTTTGAGTACTTAAAAAAAATAGAAAAATTGATTAGATTAAAGTCAAGCTAATTTTAATTGGCTTGGCAAGGTTCTTCATGAAGCAAACAAATTTTGAAATCAATTTTTTCAGTTCTGTAGGTATAGCACAAGCTGTTCTTAGATAGTTAAGATTTATTTGTTCCAACAAATATCTATTGAATGCAAAATACATTCGTTTCTAAAGAATCATGAAGGGCAAGACAATAGCTAATACATGCTATGCTAAACAAAAAACTTTAGTAAAATCCATTATGCTCTGTGTCAAGAATAGTTTTGGCTATGTAACTTAAACAAGATACAAGTATATCTAACTCATACATAAAGGGAGAATGAAGTTAAGAAGTAGAAGACTGATATGGTGGTGACTTCACAAAGTCTTTAGGAACTTAGGCTTTTTTTCCATCATTCCTTCCATATCTTCAGGTTGTGGCCCTTGTCCTCATGGGCAAAACAGGATACTGGAGTTCCAGCTATTACATTTATATTCCAGGCAGTAGATGGTATAAAGACAAAAAATAAAGATAGGCCTTGTCCTTTTAAGAAAAGTTTCCAAAAGTTTCTCCCAACATTTCTGCATATATTTCACAGACCAGAGCTCAGTCACATGGTTATTCCTAGCTGACTAATACCTAGTTGGATAGGATAACATAATGCCTGGCATTACAGGTTCTACTTCTGTTACTATGGCAAATTTATGGTAGCTATATTGGGAGGCAAGTAGCATCTTCTGCCATATGGTTCCATTCACAATGAAGATTTAAAATTTCCAAAGCTCTTCCGGCGTGATAGGAAGACTGGTGCAAGAAATAAAGTAGGTGCTAGGTGAATTTAGGATGGAAATTAGGATAGTTAATTGTTGTATTCAAAAAGGGACTCATCTTTCTAAATAAGTTGCTTGGCAAGCTGTATTAGTTCACCTTTGTGATTATTCATTATCTTCGCACTCTTTATACAATTTCAATAGACAATAGCCACGAACGTGGAATATGTAATCTGGATGTTCTCAGTGGTCCAATGATTGAACGGTTAATTTGGCATTGTTTAGAAAGTCGGGAATGACTGCTGTCAAAGAGAGAAAGCACTTGAACTGAGTCAAATTTTCATACACAATTTTCACTGTACATGAGCTGGATATCCACAACCAACTTCTTATTAAATTAACAACAAAGCCATAGCACACCTACCCTTCACCAGCTTCTTCCTTCAGGAATTACCCAACGTCAGTTCCCTTTCATTTTTGCTACTTCATGACAGGAGTCAGCATTTAGCCGTCACCCTCCAGATGGTGATGCTCAGGACCTTGGCAAACTGCCTTTCAAAGGTTGTAAACCCTATTGAGAATAATTATGTGGATATTGAACTGATATTTTTCACTTTTTATAGTTAAAGTGATTAGGAGCGATGTGACTGTGTTGGCAGAACTTGGCTTACCAAGTTCTCCTTTTAGATAACTACAAGTGGAAAAATGACGTGAGCGCCCTCATCTGCTGTAACGTTCAGGAGAATAGTTATCACGCAGTGCTAGAACCTGAATTGGGCCCTAAGTTCAAGAAGAGGAAAAAAGAAAGTGCATCCCCAGAATGAGAAAGTAGATATTTATTAGAGACATATGGCACTTGCACGAGGAAAAGTGCTGATACATTGCAGGTGGTACTGGCCACATTGTCAGCAATGTCACATCAGCAGGTCAGATCAAACTTCCACAGTAATCGACAAGGGCTCTGACATGGCTGGCACAAAGCCAGATGAGAACCAAATCCCATCTTGTAGCTACATAAAACCACTTTATTTCGCAGCTAGCCTTGCACACTCATGAAACATTTGACAAAATGCTATGGTCATTTTAGGAGGTCATCCACATTTCTGATGGTTTCTCAGGCATCTTTCTATGGCCAATAATAAAAATAGCAATAGCTAACCCTTACTGAGCTTTTACTGTATGCCAGTCACTATGCTAAATTTATATTCATATTATCTCACATAATAATGGCTATTGGCCAAATACTATCCAGGCCTGTCTACTATCCTTCTAATAGAATCTTCAGTGAAAAGTCAGATAAAGAATATTACCTTTAAAACCTCTATCTGTTTATTCAAGAGGAACAAAAATCAATATCAGTGTAATCAACCATAGCATAGCCAAGGAGCAATTTTGGAAGGAGACATTTCTAAAATATAAGAATTTCATAATAAATTCTGATTTATTTTTGGATGATACATTATTCAGGAGGGTAAAATTTCCAAGCCTTTTTTCATCAGGCTTAGAAAATCTTCTAAATCCTTGAACTTCAGCTTAAAATACAGAAATGATTGTTAAAGCTTATAGCTCTGGTCAACTGAGTTGTTTTTCTTATAACAATCTTTTCTTCAAAGGCTATTCCTGCTCAATGAGAAAATTCACAGCCCCTGAGTATTTATGTACCAACGTTTCTGGTACATACAAGGAATATTTAAAAGCTATTGACCAGATTGCTTGTTTCAATGGCAAGTCATGATCATTTCACAGGTAGTAAAAAAAGACACACAAAATAACAAGGGCATAACATAAGTCATATCTTAATGCTCAATAATTGCTGTTTGTAGTCAACATGACCAGGGTTAAAAATCCTGTTTTATCCCTTATCGTATGTACATCCTTGTGTAAATTACTCCATTTATCTAAGTTTTTTTTTCAATAAATACCATACTGTACTGTGTATGGATTAGAAATAATGTTTATAAAGCACAGGCGGTATTTGATAAATGGTAGCAAGTACTATTATCATTTTTCTAGTTTTAAAATAAACTAAATGATATAGAGTAAATCCTGTAAAATGAGTGAACATGTGAAATACAATTTAAGCCCTTTTTTAAAGGAACTCATTTAATTCCTTTAATATTGCCTATTAATGTTCTCTTTCAGAATTAAAAAAAAATATGAATTATGAGATATGAGTTTACCAGAAGCAAATGGTTTTTTATTCAAGCAGTAACAGTATTAGGCTATGTCTGGGATTTGCTCACACTATTGAGATAGGTAAAATTTATTTAAAGGAAGCCAGGAGACCAGGTTCTTAGCTCTGCTCCAAAACTTATTCCGAAGCCTTAAGCTACATTTTTCTAAGATCTTGATGATCTTAATGTACAAACAAGGGGTTGGATTAAATAATGTGTGTGGTTTCTTCCTGTTCAACAAACATGTCCTCAATATCGTGTATAAAATTCCATCAGCAGAAAGTAATTTCTTTACCTTTAGACATTGGCAGGCAGCATGGTAAATGGAAAGAACACACAGTTTGAAGTCAGACTAAGCTAAGTTCCAATCCAGCTTCACTTTCTAGTTATATGACCTTTTGCAAAGTTACTCACCTTCTCTGAGGCTGATTTCTCACTTGTGAAATGTCGATAATAATAGCTACCTGCTGAGAATGCTATGAAGATTAGAGACAGTATAGGTATTCAATAATTGGGCTGGCATTCAATTAATCATTGTTATTATTTCCAGAGTCCTCCAAGAAAATGCAAATTCTACAAGAAGGATGATATTGTGGGACTTTTCTGGTGCTAGGAATAAAAATCCACTTAAAACTCAATTAAATAAATCAGACATGTAAAGTATTGGTGTTAATAAGTTTACATCTTTTTATGGATCTCAAGACTGAGAGTATCTGGAACCAGGAATTGAAATTAAGTGTGTGCTTGCTTTCTCTCTCTCTCTCTCTCTCTTTCTCTCTCTCTCTCCCCCACCCTCCCTCTCCCCTATGTGATGTGTTACCTTCTGTCAGTGCCTTTCTCTCTCCTTTCTTTTCTCATTCCATCCCTAACACCCCCAGCTCCCAGAAACCACATGTTTCTTTTATGCCCACAGAAGATCCCTAACTGACTAACATCTATTTCACTCCCAACACTAGGACATGAGTACTACCAGAGGCTGAGGTCATTTCTTGGGGTTGTGTTGTAGGAAGTCTCGGGATGGGTGCATAGGAGGACCTAGTACCCCACCTATTGCAAAGGGCTGTACAAAATGCTTGTTACACCTTAAAATTAATTTTCTGATGATAAGATGTATAAAATTGGAGTTACGGATGGATACAGCTCTTGAGGGGACTGAAGATCATATAATTTTGAGAAACCTCATTTGAGCAACAAATAAAGTTATTGTCTTAATTTATTTTGTGCTACTATAACAGAATATCACAACTAGATAATGAATAAAGAACAGAAATTTATTTCTCATAGTTCTGGATGCTGAGAAGTCCAAGATCAAGGTACCTGTAAGTTCTGTTGTCTAGTAAGGGCTGCTTCTTCTGGAGAGAAGGAACCCTGTGTCCTCACATGGCAGAAGACAGATGGGCAAGCCTACCAAATGCTGCAAGAAGACTTTTTTATAAGGACCTTAATCTCATTCACAAAAGACTAGCCCCCATGACTTTTTACTTCTTCTTTTTTTATTATAAAGATGTGGGGTACAATTCAGGGTTAGGCATACAAACATTGATTATGCAGGTACCCTTGTTGATGAGGTATGCCCTTCCCTCCTCTAGCAGTTTACCTCAACTGCCAATCCCACCTCCCTTCTATGACAGTTTCCCATTACTGCCAATTCCTTTCTTATAGATCATAATTGTTCAACATCCGCTTATGGGTGAGAACATATGGTACTCTGTCCTTTGTTTCTGTGATAGATCACTGAGTATGATCAACTCAAAATCCATCCAAGTTGCTGCGAAGTCCATATGCTTGTTGTTCTTTATGGCTGCATAATAGTCCATTGTGTATATGTACCACATTTTTTTATGGTCTTATTACTTCTCAAAGGCTCTACCTCTATACTTGCTCATTAAGTTTCAACACCTGCATTTTGGAGGAAGCACATTCAAACCATAGCAGTTACAAATCCAGAATTTCATAGAAAAGTGAACGTTCACTTAAAATGAGAAAAGAAAGCATAGCAAACTATACATTTCATGAAAGTTGAAAAGTAACACAAATGTCACAGAATCTAGAAAATAATATTTCTATGAATTTTGTAAAACATATTTATAATAATTTTTTCCACATTTTTTAGGCTGCATACTTGGTGATCACCTCTTTGTGTAACAATACTATTTATATACTATTTTCTATAGAGAGAATACAAAGGTAATGCTGTCTTTTCTCTAGCATGGATGATCAAAATTTATTTTTGTCTAATTGAGACTTGAGATGCATAAAACAAGCATATTTACTGTGTATAGTACTTTTATAGGTTTGTTTCCTTAAAAAAGATTAGAATTCTGATCACTGCTACTTTATAAATTCATTTTTTAAAAGTCGCGAACCCTGCTTTATCAATTCTATTACTGTCAAGAGATAACTTCTTGATTTAACATTCATTTGATCTAAATCATCTGTTTACCGGTTTACACATCTGGTGCTTAGAAGAATTATCCACAGTCTACTCTCTTGCTAGTCTGAGAATCTACACACTTGTGAGGGTGATTTAGAATATATACATGTAGTAATACAGATTCTAGCCTTTGTGCCGTTGTGTCAGGTTCAGTAATACTAGCTCAGAGGGTGGTAGGTGTTGTTCTGGAAATAATTCCTACACTGGGACATCTATAACAATAATAACTATTTGTAGAAGTGACTACATGTAGCCCCCTAACTCAAGCTAAATGTATACCCAGCTTGCCCCCTTAGTCAGATCCCAGAATGCTCCAACACTCTGTATCCATAGGGGAAATAAGGAGGGAAAGCTGAAGTGAAAAGAGACAGCTGTACTTACCAACAGTGATTACAATATATTACTTTGGAGAATTAAACAAATATGTATATGACACTGTGAAGACATTGCTAGACCTCCTCACAGGACCCTGAACCTTAAGCTTCATTGACTTCACCATCAGTTGGCATCCAGGTAGGGTAGATGAGAGATTGTGATAGGTCAAGTGCCCAGGGTTCTGCTGAGAGATGACAAGCCGGACTGAGGTAGAGGGACACTTTTCCTGAGAGGTCAGCTTGAGAGTTCTGGGTGATCAAAGAATGAAGGCTGTAGGCGGGATACTGGTAAAGTAGATGAAGTGACGGCAATGACCAACTTCACTGGTTACAAGAGTTTGTCCACAGATAATTCTTCATTTGCTGATCTTTTCCAGATGCTTCCGCTTCAACAAAGCTAGCTCATCTGGTCTCAGAAATGAGACTCTGTTAAGTCAGATAATACAAGAAGTTGTTTTAGATAAAAGAGGCATACAAAAGATACCAATTTTATGATTGTCAGAAAGGAAGAGACAAAAGTGACAACTCAAAGAACAGAACGACCCTTTTTTAAAAATGTTCATAATGGTTGTCAAAAATCAGTGACAAGTAAAAGAAAACAAAAGACACAAAATAAATACCTTCATGAGCTTTCTTTAATTCAAATGCTACTGTGCCCAAGGTAAATGTGCTACCACAATACAGTGAAACACAGCTAAGTCAGTCAACATATAAACTTGGACCATAAATTACAGCTCTGCTAAGTAAATTTATTAGAAACTGATACGTTTGCTTGAGAAAGGACTAAGCAAGGAGAAAGAATTAACAGAATAGAATTATTCTATGTACTGATAGGTCAGTTATATACCATTAAATGAGTGATATGTTGATAATGAACTTTCTAGAAGAATATTTGCACATACATTGTTAAATATGAATGAATGGTGAGGATAAGACTAAAAATCACCTTACAGACTGACTAATGATGTTATATCAGTCTTCCAACAATGACAAAATTATTGTGTATTCACTATTTACTATTACCAGGCCTGCACTAATGTTTTTCATATGCGTCATACAATCATCTATTCTTCATAGACGCCTTGTGAGACGGGTATTTTTATTTCTTTCATTTCCCAACTCTTTTCCCAGTTATCTCCTAGTCTTGTCTCAGTTTAAATATTTCACCACCCAAAATAAATAAGATGTCAACACCTTCTCTAACTTTCTTTTTCAAAACAAGCTTGTCTTTCTTTATAGCACATATCATAACATATAATTATGCATTTATTTATTGTTTACTGATTTTCCTTCTGTCGTCCCTCTACCACATAAGCTCTATGAGGGTAGAGAGTCCTGTTTTGTATACCTAGTAGGCTCAATAAGTATAGATTGGTTAAATAAACAAATGATGAAAAAACTGAGGCTTATCAAAGTTAACAAAGGTCATAACTAAGTAGCAAAACATGATTCAAATCAAATTATCAGTGTATTCAAAACCCTTGGAATTAACCATTCTGTTACCCTGTTCATGTGAGCTAGGCTACATAATTAGCAGGGCCCACTATAAAATAAAATTTTAAAGCTCTGTTCAAAAGGCAGGGGACAAGTTATTAAAATGTAAAGCTTTTTCTTTTCTTTCACAGATTCTCTTAACCTGTCACATTTTTATTTGCTGCTTAATGTGGCTCTAAGTAAAGAAAACTTAAAACTTTAAATTATTATCATGAATTTTACCATTCACCTTTATGTTGTGAAATACCACTTTTAAATGCAAATATGAGTACTTAATTTGTATGCAGAATCACCAAAATTACACAGCTCGTATTTCATAGCTTGTACATACACATATATTTTGCTCTTACCAGAACAGTAGAAACGCTGCACAGAATTGACTTAATTGTTTTTATGTCACTTCTTCCTTGTGCACACATTAGACTCCCATTTCTGCCCTCAGCTTGCTGATAAGCAAGGAAAGACTGAAAGAAAAAGGGGCCAAGGATTGCCTATGTTTCGTCTCTTCTTTTCTGCCATTGTAGCGTACAAGGGAGGATCCCTCCCAAACCGGAATATATTTATTAAAAAGTTATATTATTCTTATATGTTTAAACTTCAATCACTTTCAAAGTACTCTCTGTTTGATGCAATACAACTGTCAAAATGCTTTTTCCACTGCTCAAAATACTTTTTGAACTTATCCATTTTGATGCCTTTTAATGCTTCTGCTACTTTTTGTTTCACCTCTTCCACATCAGCAAAATGTTTCCCTTTGAGGACTTTTTTCATCCTGGGAAACAAAAAAAAAAAGCATATTGATTAGGGTGAGATCCGATGAATAGGGAGAGTGGAGCATGAGGGTCATGATGTTTTTTGGTCAAAAACAGTGTGGGCAAGTGTGCTCGTAAACCACCCATAATGAAATGGACAAATGCTGAAAGTATCTTTAAAAAATTCACTGAAGCCAAACTCAGCCTCTCACAACACTAGCTGGTACAGTGATGTCGATAGATTTCTAGAACACTTTCCTAGTGGAGGAAGGCTGTACTACAAGGAGCCTGCCCTCCAAAAAATAATTCCAGTTTTTTGGGGTCCCCCCTCATAAGTGGTTGGCTAATAGAATAACGTACCAGGAGTAAGAAAGGATGTGGTAAGGGTTCTCTGGTTGGTGATGGCTCTTAGAATGGCACTCTTTCTTTCCGTGTCCAAAGCAAATTCTGGTTTAAGAACAAAGTGTTAATTTTCAGGGCTCTCAATCCCCCCTGCTTACTCAAGGAGGAAGTAACTCTCTTCCTTTTGTACTGGCTTTGAGTCTTGCTGAACTCCACACATCATGAGTCCACCCGAATTCTATGCTTATGGGACATGGTGTATGCAAATGGGGCAACAAGGAGTGGCAGCCACACATGTTGTATGTCTCTCCTGAGGTCCTGCTCATGTGCCATTGTCCCACTGGATTTCACCTGCAAAACACAAGATCAAAGAGAAAATTACGAATTTCAAAACAGAAGCCATTAAATCCAGCACAAGGCCTTGGTGAGCCTGTGGCCCTTCTTGTCAACTGCACAGGTCACATACCCACGAAGCTGACCCTATGTACTATCTTAATTTCCAGGATCCTACTGCTTTGTACGTAGTGACACTATATCCAAACTCCTGCAATAATGAATCATATTTTACTAAGTTAAAGATACCTGATTTCAGTATGCTGTGAGGACAGCAATGGATGACAAGTAGTTCCCAAGTCTCTTTTCAAACGTCTGTGGTAACTGGCAAAGAAGGAAGATACATATGTTTGCACACCAGGAATAAGAAATTATTTTTATTTGCAGACATTTATAATTGCTTTGCCATTGATTGAGCTATTAAATATTCAGATCTGAGCAGGGAGCAGGTAATTTAGCGCAGCTATATTTTCTCCCCTGCTTCATTATTGAAATTGAACAAAAGTTGAGTTATACAATAATACAGTTGCAATTATTTCAGCCAGGACGGCGTTTTACTTTTCAGCCTCTTTTGAAGAGGGGTCAGTCATAAACAAGGTCAGCTATCTGCACAGTTCTTTGCATCTGGGATTTCGCATTTTTCCCTCAGTTTCTCCTGGCACAATCCCACTTCAGAGGGCAGGTGGTCTAGCAGTCATACCAAAGGCAAGCTTATCTTATTGACCATCACAACTTGGGACTGTCTTGGCCTAAGAAGTCATTTGAAAACTGGTACTTAGACAATATAAAAAATAAAATAAAACAGGTTCTCAGATATGTTTGACAGATGAGAAAATTTTGTATAATAAGGGTTAAGAAACTCATACAGCTAATAAATGGCAGCATTCGAATTTGCACCCAGAGCTGACAGACCATGCATTCTTACCAAATTCATTTTCAGTAAACTCACTAATGATTCAGTAATCATAATTTCTATATGCTTTTACCAAACTAGAGCTATTGGATCTTTTTTTTTTTCCACTGATCTTTAAAATTTACATTAGCTAATTCTAGTATATTCTTTTTTTCTTTTTTCTTTTTTGAATTGGAGTCTCACTCCATTGCCCAGGCTGGAGTGCCGTGGCATGCTCAAGGCCACACCAGTGTTGACCTGCTGGGTTCAGGCCATCCTTCCACCTCAGCCTTCCAATTAGCAAGAACACACACCTGTCTAATTTTGATTTATTGTAAAGATGAGGTCTCGCCAAGTTGCCGAGGCTGGTCTCAAACCTGTGGGCTCAGGCAATCCTCTCACCTCAGCCTCCCGAAGTGCTGGTATTACAGGCTTGAGCAACTGGGCCTTGAGCGCTTGAGCGCCTGGCCTTCTAGTATATTCTTATGCACAAAGATTTATATATTTCTACCCTGTAGAAAGTCTACCTGGCTTCTCATATATTTCTACTTTACTGCCAATATATATTTGAGGATATAACCTGTATGTGCATTTTCTTAACCTACATTACAATTAGAATTGTATCATGTATGTGATACAAAAATGTAGATAATATATTTTATATACATTTATATATTATATAACATAAAAACCATTAAATAGAAGATGACAAAGTAGATTTTTGAATTGTCTGAGAGATACTGTATTCTTACGTCAAAGACACTGCCTTTAACATTTGATCAAAGATCCAAAGATATCAATTACATTATTATAATGCCATGCTCATTTAGATAGCTGAGTTTATATTCTACTTCCTGTATAACATTTACTATTTTTTCAGTAAAATTGGAGGCTGGTATATGTAAAGCAGTGAATTCAACTTTGTATTTAAAATGACTTGCATTCCCTTTATAATGATTCCTGGGTTTAATATCTGATAACTATAAAGATGTCCTTTTCCTAACTTAATTTAAGAAGTCCCAGTGGCCCACTTAAAAGATACTACGTACCCTTATGAAAACAAGAAAAACCAAATAGGCCATGAAGAATTTCAAACCAGGAAAAGGAATCCATATGGCTCCCTATGTTAAATCACAGGAGGAAAGAGCCTTTCTTGTCACTGAAAATTTGACAAAAATTCTTCGTATTTCTTTAGAAACAAGTGAAAGGCTTTGCAAACTTTTTGTATTTTATGGAAGTTCGGTTCAGACTTAGTTCATGGAATATTCTGGTTCTGTTCCTTGGAGGCTTTGGTTTCTGGGCAAAAGCAGTTAATAAATGATTTGTAGGAGTGTGTTCATCTATTATTTTGGTTCATTTTAATATGTGGCTTCATCAAAGTTTATATTTATAGTAAGAATCATAATTTAGTTTATTGAATAACAAGTGATAATCAGGCAAGTCGATAAATTAACAAATCAAAATATACAAGTTAAACAGTAGAAGAATTTATTGTGTAACAAAGGCTCTAATTTTAAGAAAAATTAAGGCTCCCCTCAATGGTCAATGTCTCAGGTGCTTCTTTCCAATTTAAAAGATTATGTGATCAGGCTCAACTGATGTTTCTTGTTCTACTTTCTGTCAACATGGACTCTAAAAGAACTGAGATAAGTTTTTGGTATGGTAAGTTTAATTTTGCTTGTATATCAAGAGGTTGTTTGATTCTTTAAAACTTTCCATATGGATTGCTGAAATGTATTTTTTTGACTTAGCTTTATAGTCTAAGAGGAATACAAATGAATAAAAGAATATTAGATAAGCAGGGCAAACAAAAGTCCATAATGAAAAGTGCAAAACATTTCCACCTAAGAATATAAATCTTATTTGGCTTTAAAATAGGAAAAAACTAAAAGAAAAAGTAATCTTAAATTGGAAGTTCAAAAATCAACTACAGGTTCCTGAAGTGATAGCTCAGCCTGTATTTCCTGAGCAAATTCAGAATCGATGCCATTTTGCTTCTTGAAACACTTTTATTTCATCGGCAAGGTCCAGAATGCCTGGGTTCAGATTTCAGCTCTGCCACAAATAAGCATGTACAACATCTGCATGCACAGTCACCATCTGCATGTGAGCCCCTTTAAGAATGTGAGGCTACACCTACCTAGCCCTTCTCATCTACCCTAGTGAATATCCCTTCAAGAACTTAACCCCCCTCTAATCCTCCTTTCCCTCACCTATAAAATAGGGGTAATAGTAATATCTGTCTCATTGTGATGTTATGAACTTATTATAAATGTCTTTTTTTCCATGTAATATTCTTAGCTTAGTGCCCAATAAATGATATTTATTGTTTGACCATGTAAGATTAAAGCTAAGCCCTAGATAAAGGAAACTTCTCGAGAGTCTATAAACCTTCATGTACCAACTCAGCCTCCAACAACAAAGAGTCTGCTTGTAGAAGACAGTTTGCAGTAATAATTTCCATCACAAACTGGAAAGAAGAAAGTGAATATTTTAATACCTACATTTTACCAGTGAGGAAACAAGTCTCAGAGAGGTTAGATTATTGAGTACAATGTCATACAGCTAGTAGTAGACTGCTGAACTTGACTGCAGATCTTCTAATTTCGTGTCTTCCCAAAAGAGACTTATAGTCATGTTACTTCAAATGAAATGTCATAAATTGTGGAACAGTAATAAGAGGAAAATACTCTAGTCCTGGGCAATCAGTAAAAGTAGCCTTTTTTTTTTTTTTAAGCAAAATCCATGCAGGGTACAAATCTGGGCAAACGTCCATCAGAGATGAACATGGATAGTGGCAAGTGTCTCCACATAAAACTGTCACCCAAATGATCCCATTATCTCTTGCTAACCTGAAATTTAGTTGTATCAAATTTTTCCTGAAACAAACTAAAGTGACAACTGGGTCTTGCAGACTTCATTGTCATTGAGAGGATTTGCTGTGATTATATATTTGTTATAAGAGCTGCACCAGTCTTAAATGTGAGGACTTTGGAAGGTCTGACACACTATTCTTGTTTTGGCTTGGCTTAATTTTTCTGGAGTATCAGAAGCTAATTCAGACATACCACTCATAAACAAACTCAGTAATAATAATCGCTTTATGATAAACATTTTTCTCTTTGCAATAATTTATTCAAGAAGAACTAACAAGGGCAGCTTAAATGGCTGAGGCAAGATGTGTCAAAGTCAGAGTGGTAGTTATGGTCCTGGAAGTGGCAAGAAGGATAACAAGGACAAGCAAAAGAAATATTAACATCCTTTACCAACTAGAGTGAGGGAAAATATGATGAAAACAAAGATACTAGATGCTGCTACCAAACTGCCACTGGTGATACCACACATCCAGTGCCAGTTAAAATTATTGAAGTTAGAGAGAATAAGGACTAACTTCTCATGGAGGAAGAATTTATTAAAAATCAGGAACAAATGAAACCTTAGAAGAAGAGTAAAAGGGAAAAAGGTCAAAAGTGGATGATCTGAGGAGGACCCTGTTGTCAGTAGGAAACTTGGAAGAGATCATTGATGACAATCATGCCATCGTGTCTATGTCTGTGGGCTCTGAACATTACATCAGCATTCTTTTATTTGTAGACAAGGATCTCCCAGAGCCAGGCTGCTTGATCCTGTTCAAGGTGTGCCATGTTGGGGTGTTGATGGATGACACGTATCCCCTGGTCACAGTGATAAGGGTGGCGAAGGCCCCCAGGAAATCTATGCTGATATTGAGGAATTAGACAACCAAAACCAGGAAATTAAGGAATCTGTGGAGCTTCCTCTTACCCATCCTAAATATTATGAAGTGATGAGAATAAAGCCCCCTAAAGGAGTCATTCTCTGTAGCTCACCTGGCACAGGTGAAAGCTTGTTAGCCACAGCTGTAACAAACCAAGCCTTGACCACTTTCTTGAGAGTGTTTGGTTCTGAACATTTCAGAAGTACCTAGGTGATGAGCCCAAACTCTATGAATTGTTTCAAGTTGCTGTAGAACTTGCACCTTCCATTGTGTTTATTGATAAATTTGACGCCATTGAGACAAAAAGATAGACTCAAATTCAGGTGAAAGATAAATTAAGCAAACAATGTTAGAACTGCTGCATGGATTTGATTCAAGGGTAGAAGGAAAGTTATGGACATGAACCAAATAGAAACTTAGGGTTCAGCACTTATCAGACAAAAACACATTGACAGGAAGATTGAGTTCCCTTGCCTGCTGAAAAGACCGCGCACGATGGCTCAGCCTATAATCCCAGCACTTTGTGAGGCCAAGGCGAGAGGATTGCCTGAGCCTGGGGTTTCAAGACCAGCCTGGGAAACTTGGTGAGACTTCATCTCTACAATAAATCACAAAAACTAGCCAGACATGGTGGCAGGCATCTGTAGTTCCAGCTACTTGGAAGGCTGAGGCAAAAGGATCACCTAAGCCCAACAGGTCAAGGCTATGGTAGCTGTGAGCGTGCCACTGCACTCCCGCCTGGGTGACAAGAGACTCCAACTCAAAAAAAAAAAAAAAAAGACTAAGAAGTCTATCTTTCAGAATCACATAAGCAGGATGACACTGGCTGATGATGTAACCCTGGACAACTTGATCACGGGTAAAAATGGTCTCTGTGGTATTGATACCTAGGCAGTCTGTACAGAAGCTGGTCCCGTGGCCTTTAGAGACTGTAAAATGAAAGCAACAAAGGAAGACTTTTAAAAAATCTAAAGAAAACATTCTTTATAAAAAAACAAGAAGTCACCCCTGAGAGCCTCTATCTCTAGTGAACCCCGATTGCCATCAGAAAAATGGCTAAAAGTTTCCCTGACCCCTGAGAGAGATGATGAGGTTGTGGAAGTTGCCCGGAGGAATCCTTTTTCCGGTTGATTTTTATTAGCAAAACATCCTTTGTGTATTTTGGTGTGTGGTGTGTAAGATGCCCACTGGGCGGTCTTCGTCTGTCAGTCTCTCTACAACATCCTGCTTCCCAATAAAGCTCTTTTACAACAGTTGAAAAAAAGAAGAAGAAAAGCAGTAAAGAAATATTTTCTCACTGGAATATTATATCTTTTACAGTGCTCAGTTGAGCACATCAGTTATTATTCAGTTTCTAATGATAATAGCTATACAATCAATACAAGAAAATCTTGCTATATAATTGTAAGTCCTACAATCTTTTAGTTGCTCTAAATTAGATCACTCATTTTTTTCCAAGAAAAGTCTTTCTATATGCTTCTATTGAGAATGGTACAAATAAGTTGAATCATTGAGAATTTTAATTTACCAGCTACAGTCAGTTAGATAAAACTTCCTTTAGATCAGCAGTCCCCAACCTTTTAGGCATCAGGTACCAGTTTCATGGAAGACAATTTTTCCACAGACGAGGTGGGGGAAATGGGGAATGATGTTCAGTCAAACCATACTGCTAATGTTATTCTGTATTTGCAAGCACTCCCCAGGACTAGCATCACCTTCTCAGCTCCACATCAGATCTTCAGGCATCAGAGTCTCATAAGGAGTGCGCAAACTAGATCCTTCACATGAGCAGTTTGCAATAGGGTTCACGCTCCTATGAAAATCTAATGCCACCACTGATCTGACAGAAAATGGAGCCCAGGCAGTAATGTGAGCAATGCAGAGCAGCTGTAAATACAGATGAAGCTTCCCTTGCTTGCCTATCACTCACCTCCTGCTGTGCAGCCCAGGTCCTAACAGTCCATAGACTGGTACTAGTCTATGGCCCCAGGGGAGATGAGAATAAAGCCCCCTAAAGGAGTCATTCTCTATAGTTCACCTGGCACAGGTGAAAGCTTTAGGTGATAAGGAAGTTTTACAAAGAAAATGAATTACTGTTTTATCTGATTATGCAAGTAGAAATTATGTGTTGGTTGGATAGAGCTCAATGCAACTAACATAAAATGTATTCAGCTATAATCCATAGATTAGTTTGTGCTACAACACAAAATGATCCAACATTACACTTGCAAATATCTTTCCATAGAAACAACTGATCTTTGAATTTTTGTTTCTAACCTTGTATATTAATTCAGAATAATAAAAATTTAGCAATATTCAAATATCTGTTCTTTCTGTATTATCCTGTTCACTCACATTTAAAATTTATGGCATTTACCTTCCCCTGTGGTGGACATGGCATAATGAAATAAAACATAAAAATAGAAAATATCTTTAAAGTAGCCATTCCTATCCTTTGGGAATGAAGATATTCTTCTCTTCTTGTTTTCATTTTACAACATGTACCCATTTTCAATTGGATAACAGACCACCATATACATACATATATATGTATGTATATATATTTGTATAGATTCAAATGAATTAAAGTTTAAGTCACAAAAAATGTGTTGGAAATATTAAATAACCCTTGAGATTTAATTAAAGATGTATTGGGATATCAGAAGTCAATTATTGAGAATCAAGAGCTTACAGTCTAAAGATAGTGTAGACCAAACACCCCAAATATACCTCTCACTCATTTTTCTGACTTTCCCTGGCATTCATCTTCTAGATCAATAGAAAAAGAGTACAGCCATTGCTGATCAAAGTTGATTAAAGAGACTTTTGGCTTGTAGAGGCATTTAGTGGGATGACTCACATCTCTGCTTGCACATGGCAGGAATTTGGCACAATTTGTAAGACTGTTTCTGTTAACCCTAAGATTTTGTTTTCAAAGGAATTTTAAGTGTAATTTTGAAAAAAGTAAAATGATTGTTGTGTAAGCGATAGGGTAAAAATTGTTCAGGGGTCATCCTGCCCCCTTTAACTACTTAGTCTTTATATATCCCATTTAGAAAGAAAGGAAATATTGCTTCACTTACCTCTTCATGTTAACAACCTTTATCTGTTGTATGCTGTTCTTATCTGAATCCATCACTTCGTTCCTGCTCTCAGAAGATATTACCATGTAAAGGATGGATGTTATGTATACATAGGCATAAACACAGCTAAAAAAAAATCATCACATTTATTTTCAAAGTCGCTTCCTATGTCAGGGCCCTAGAATTACAGTGACTGAAGAATCGCATTTTTTTTTTTCAGTAAGAAAACTGAGAAGTTAAAACTGCATATCACACATATCATGAGATTGATATAGAACTTAAAACTAAAACACACCTACATGGTCCCACATCCTCTTTCACTAATAGCACTGTATTTTAGTAGGTATCGAGTGACAACTCTTTAGAAGAGTCAAAACGTTTTCTGACTTGATATTAAAATCAATATGCAACTGCCCATGTGAGTTCCCTACTCTTTCCTGAAAACCACTTATATAGACTTGTTTGACTTGTGTCATTCATTATAAATGAGGGAGTTTAACTTTTATAACCATACCTAAACAATTCCGTTAAGAAATCAATCACTTCTTTTTTTTTTAATGTGAATTTGCTTGAGCTCACTTAGACAAATAATTAGCTAAGAAGATGTTCTTACTTTAGTGAGCTTAAACAAAATTCCACTCAAAATTACCATATTTCTAGGCTAGTGAGAGCTCATAATTACCGAACTTCACTCATATTTCAAATCTTTTATAATCTTTTGGGATGTTTTAACAAGAAAACCTCACTAAGGTAAAGGAAAAACTGTGGGGGTTTTTTTCACATTTTTTGTTTCTAACATATAAAATAATTAGCACCATACTATGTATAAGCAGTAAATTTTTTTAAATGAATAAAATTAGAAAATTATATAAGAAACGGATTTTTCGGGGAGACACCTCTTATCATCAAGGGTGTCTGAACAAAGAATATTTGTACACCTAATCCTTAACTGTACCCCACAATATCATAATAAAAAATACTGAAAAAAGAAAAAAAAACTGATTTTTTTTTCTGATTTCATTTCATAGAGTTTAATTTAAGAAAACAATAAGACCACTTTTTTTTTTACTTCCCTGTATTAATGTTTATTCCATTCTTCACTCTCCTTTCCACACAGGGGGAGGTTTCATAAATGCATATTGACGTGCCCACTGTAGGCTCATGCGGAAGGGAGGATTAATTCTCCATTGTGTAACAGTCAAGTCCTATTTAGTGGTTTGTCTGCTAAGATCAATACGGGGTCTCTAAGGCATAACGGCTGGCTCTGCTCACTCCTACTAGACAAACAAATACCCCTTTAAAAGTCAGTCCACGAAAAACAGAATTAAAAAAAAAGAAAGAAAGAAAAGCTTTTTCTAGGCACAAACAGCCCTGGCTAAAACTTCTAAATAGCCTAAGTTTGGATATCAGTGCCCAGTCTTCAATTCCGGGCCCTCTTCCTGTCTTTGGATGTGACTTCTCTTCAATTTCTACACATTAAAACCGACCTTCAAGAAACAATTTGCTATACAAATTTAATTCCAAAGAGATGCATGTGAATTCAAAGGTTTAGTGTGTTAAACCATTCCCAGGAATACAGCAGCCCCTCCTTATCCACAGGATAGTACCAGTCCCAATACACACTATGTTTTTCCCTGTACATACAAGGGGGCACCCCCAAAAATGGAACTATTTTTTGGAGGGTGGACCCCTTGTAGCACAGGATTCCCCCACTACGTAAGTGTTGTAGAAATCCATCAGCATTACTGTACCAGCTAGTATTGCTGTGAGAGGCTTCATTCAGCGTAAGTGAATTTTTTTTTTAGATTCTTTCAATAACATTATCTCATTTTATGATGGGTGATTTACAAGCCCACCTGCCCATACTGTTCTGAGTGTTCAACAGCTTTTGACCAAAAATGCATGACCCTTATGCCCCACCCTCCCTATTCACCTGATCTAACCCCAAGCAACTTTTCTATGCTTTCCTGGATGAAAAAAAGTCCTCAAAGGGGAACTTTTTGCTGATGTGGAACAAAAAACAGCAGAAGCACTAAAAGGAATCAAAATTGCTGAGTTTGAAAACTGTTCTGAGCAGTAGAAAAAGTGTCTTGATAGGTGTATAACATCAAACAGAATTCTTTGAAGGTGACTGAAGTTTAAGCATGCAAGAATAAATATACATTTCCTATAAATAAATAATGGTTGGGGGGTCACCCCTCGTACATATCTATGATAAAAGTTAATGTATAAATTAGGTGCAGTACAAAATTAATAACAATAATTAATAATAAAATAGAGCAGTGATAACAATATGCTGTAATAAAAGTTATGTGAATGTGGTTTCTCTCTCTATAAATATCTCATTGTACTGTACTTATTCTTCTTGGGATGATATGAGATTATCAAATGCCTTTGTGATTAGATGAAGTGAGGTGACTTGCATAGGCATTGTGATGTAACATTAGGCTACTCTTGGCCTTCTGACAACCATCAAAAAGAGGATCATCATGCAGCCATGAGGATGTCGATGGTTGGATGTCAGTAGACAATGTCAATAACTACAGGGAAGGTAGTGCGTACAAGATGCATACACTGGACAAAGGGATAACTCATGACCCATGTGGGACAAGCAGGACAGAATGTGATTTAATCACTCTGCTTCAAGGGCACGTGCTTTCAAACTTATGAATTGCTTATTTCTAAAATGTTTTTGAACCATGATTGACTACAAGTAACTGAAACCATGGAAAGCAAAACGTTGGATATGGGGACTGCTGTAATTTTATTTTAAAAGACAAGAATTCTTAGGCAGAATTAGCCTCCAATTGTGGGATTTAAGTAATACAAAGAGGCATTTGAGACATGGAGCTGAAAGCAAGACAACTCAGTATCATCACAGGCAGCAACTTACTCCCCTTACGCATAAGACTGTCCTGCAGCTAGAAGTTGTCTGGAAGTCTCTTAGCAACACATCCCTTCTATTTCCTGCCTGGCTAACTCCCTTTTATTCTTCTATATTCAACTCAAATCTTGCCTCCTCATGGAAGCACTTTACAAGTACACTCAACTACCAAGGAATCCCACAATCATTTCTATTATAGCAGTTACTACTCTCCATTGTTATTACCTATGCTGCTGCTTTCCCTCCTGGAGGTCACTAACATCAAGGGCTACTGCTGTTAATCTCTGCCTTCCCACACTTAGCACAGTGTTTGAAGCATAATACTTCCCCCACCCCACACCCCCTGCACCAAAATTACATAAGTGGTAGACAGCAAACAGGGCGTCGTCTCACTCTTCCTTCCATCTACTATAAACTCGTGAACCAAAGACATCCAGTAATGGTGGAAAGGGCAGGAATGAGAAAGAGGCAGATGAACTATGATTCAGAGGTGCCACTTTTCTTTCCCCTAGAAGGTGCATTTCCTAAAGTCAAGAAGCATGAAATGTTTGAAGAAACACATTTTACAGTATTAAAGTGATGATTTATTGAATGGTTTCAAACTCTTCTAGGAGAAATAGCACTTAACCTTTCCAAAGTGAGTTGATAACACAGATTGTTCCTTCTAAGTCTGGGTTTGGCCAACTATGGTCTGTGGATCAAGCACAGCCTATTTCCTATTATTGTATTGCCTACAAGCTTAGGAGAGTTTTCATGTGTTTAAATGGCTAGAAAAAAAATCCTATTTCTTGTCATATAAAATTGTATGAAATTTAAATATCAGTGCTTCTAAATAAAGTTTTACTGGACTATAATCACCCAAGTTCACATATGGATTTTCTAGGGTTGTATTTGCATGACAACACAGTTGAGTAGTTGTGAGGGAGACAGTATATTCTGCAAAGCCTAAAATATTTGCCAATTTGCCTGTCTTTTATAAAAGAAGGCTCTAAATGAGTATAATAGAGGCAACAATGGACAACTGAAAGACTTTATTTATATCACATAAAAAATAGTTTAGAAACTTTTGAGAATGAGAAAAAGAGATTCACTTAGACTTGAACAGAGTTAAGTCATAGGGGCATTTCTCTTTAGGGTGAATAGCAGAGGTGTAAATGAGATCATTAACAATTGTTTCCAGTAGACCTTAGATCAAGTAGAGCATGGAATGTAAATAGTAGGCATCTTAAAGGCAGAGGGAAAGGGTGTATAAAAATATTTAGAAACCTGAGATGATAAGAGTTCAATTATTTATTTATTGCTCTAACTTCTTTCCTTAACTGTGAGACCTTTGTGGGGGTGGGTGCTCAGTTGAAGAACCAAGTGTTCAATTTATTATCAGCCTCAAAGGACTCTACTCACTATAGCAACTAGATACATTTTTTAGGAAGAGGGAGGGAGAAAAAAAAGAAGAAGGAAGAAATATATATTTAAGAGGAGTATTTGCTTTTAGCTTTTATAATTTGCTTTAACTTATATTTTTATATGTGGAAGTTCACTAATTTAAGTGCTTTTATCTAAGCAGACAATTTTATTTGTATTTATAAAACCACTAGCAAATGTTTCAAGAAATGCACTTCTGCTGTTTCAAGTTTTAACCTCATTTTCTCATAATGAAAATCAACCACAATTGATCACATAGCGACTGCTCTCAGAGGTTACTGCTGTAGTGAAAACCCCAGAAGGCTCTACCCTACAACTGTAAATAAACCATTATCATAACCCCTCATTACTGGTTGAAACATCAAGTTGTCAAACAAATTCTAAAAGAGTATTCTAGCTATTCATGTTAATGACACCCATAATGAAGTCATTATGTTCTTTCTTGTTTTTAATTTAAAGCACACATCATATGTTTCCATTTTATTGCCAAAAGTCTCATCTGCAATCTTATATCCTCCTTTAAACCTAATAATTTTTTTTTTCTTTATCTAAATGTATAACTAACAGCCAGGCTCTGACATGTTTGGCTATAGACTTTTATTACTGTGATTTAAAAAAATAGCAAATACAACAACAACCAAAACAAAAACTCCTACAACAAAAAAGACTCATGAGCAATTGAACTATGGAACTGAAATCATTTTTAAAGGCAACTTGGTTATACACATTCTCACCTGTCCTTAAATCTCACCTGGCTTTAATTTATTACTGATGGCATTTTCAATGATCTGTTGAAGGATTCAACTTGGAAACAGTTTATTCTAATTAAGAGCCTCTTGCCAACACTTAGTCACCATGAGGCTTGGAAGCCCCAGGGACCAGCTTTCATTACACATTGTGCCCATTTTAGAAAAGTAGAACATTTTACAATCATCAGATCTAATTTACATCTTTATGATGTCGCTTCATGTTTGGCTTTTTTTTTTTTTGTCACTCTGTCAAAACAGATATTTTGATTCTTCAGCTTTTTCTCGATTTACAAGGGATTGAAAATGCACATCTTTGACAGAAACTGAAAAGCCTGGAGCCTGCCCTAGAAGAAGGCCTAACATAACCTTAGTTCTTAAAGTCGTAAGGCTGATTTACTTGTGATCATCTAAAACACAGGTGACTTGACTCACCACGCTGCTACCCAGAGGGTTCCAATCAGTCTCGCTACTGGGATTCTAATTCTGGCAAAATGCAATTTTCTGCCTTTAGTGGGGAATTGCTGGAGACAATTAACAGCATAACAGCTCTGTATCTGGTTCAACGTTTTGGAACCAGAATGGATCTTTGCAGTGAGCTGTGGTGAAGCAGGCAGAACACAGCTTTGGGGGGGAAAGCCCTGGGTTTCAGTTTGGTTATGCCTCTTAAACTAGTGATCCAGACCCCAGCAGGCTTATCTTTCCCAGGCTGGCTTCTCATCTCAGTTCCTGCTGGTTATGCCAATGGAAAGCACCAACAGGATATCTAAAGGGGACTGAGGGAAGAACCAGTATATTTCTCTTCTGTCTTTGCATCTTCTAAGGCATTTGCCAACCGTCTTTTAATGCCTTCTGTATTCAAAACCTGATAAGGATCCAGCTTCCATTTGATTCTCTGCCCTTGAGCTCATGAACCTTCTTCTCCCTTAGCCCCTCCAGCCTCCTGCTGGTAGCAGCTTCCTGCAGTTGCTAACTGCTGGTTGATCTCCAGGCTTCTCAGTTCTGCCATCTTATGAGGTGAGAATGCCCTTCATTGACTCTATTCTGTTATAAAAACTTGAAGTGATTTTTGTTTTCCTGCTTAGACCATAAATGCAAACAGTATTATTTTTAAAGTAAGATATTATGCTTATAATCGAATCTCATTTCCAGAAAATTAAGTGTAGATAGGAACATTTAAAGAGATGTGAGAAATTATGCATTGATTGTGCTCGGAATGTGGGTGATATGCTGGATTTTTTTTTTTTTAATTTCTAGTTTCAACTTATTTTCAAATAATCTGTTTCCTCTTTCTCCTTAAAATAAAACCTGAGGTAAATAAATTTTTAATAGAGGGTTTCTTCTTTTTCATTAGTTTATGTGTAAGCAGGTGTGCTTTTTGTTTCATTTTTTTATGTACTTTTAGTTTCATTTTGTTTTCATATAGAATTCTGATTAAGTAGAATTCTAGAGGCAAGCCATAAATTTAAGGCCTTCATGTCTGAATATGCCTGATTTACATAGTTAATAAGGAGAATGACCATTCATTTAGTACTTTAATCTAAGAAGAGACAGAAGATCTAAACACAAAATGCATATAGTATATTCATTTAATTTTAGGAGATACCTTTGTCTCACATTGATTGGAATAGAATCATTCTTCTAAAACATATCTAATGTAAATATAGGCCCTTGGAGTCTCATCAAAAACAAAAGTTTGTTTAAGGATATAGAAACTTTCTAGGTTAAATTGAAGACTAGCAATTTAGTGGAGATGACTGTCTTTGGGAGGTTAAATCACATTTTCTCTGATCTCCTCTTCGTCTATATTTAAGGAGCTGTGACTATTTACATGAAGTATCATCCCATTAAATTATTGATACTTAAAGAATCTTAAAATTTTTAACAGGAGAGAAGTCCCTGGTCAGTGACTGGGCAGAGGGACACATAGATATGCAAGGAACAAGGCAGGCTGGCAGCTTGGCTCTATGATTTGTGAGAACTACTCCGTGGTGGTAAACTCCACACTGGACCCATGCCTCCAACACAGGGCAGGAGGAGCTCAGGCCCTGCCCAGAGGGGTCAATTGAGCAAGGGGTTGCCACTAGATCATGCCAGGTACTTGGGAACAGGAATAATGTTCCTGTTGGCATGGCCAGATCTGCCAGGAGGAATATAACTTGCATTTATAATACCAGTATCTCAGTCAGACACCGCTGTTGCCCAAACAGGGCCTAATTGTCTGCCCCAGTAGACAGCCAAGTCTATTTCTAGGCAGTTAGAATTTTATGATTTCTGTCACACTGAAGAAGTAGACAATAAGTAACCAAATAATCAGGACTTTCAGGGCAGAATTAGAAATAAGAGATGTGTTAGGTCATTACTGGATAATCCATAAGTAATTTCAAAAGCACAGTCAAAAATAAAATTGGTAAATACAACTTAAATGTGTCATGGGATCTCTAATAGCTATCAGACTATGTAAACTCAGGTGAGAAAAAAAGCAAAAACATTCACAATAAATAGATCCACTTCTTGCTTTTAAGCTGCTTAAGAAACACTCTCCTCTTAGGTTGGTGCTGCATACACCTGGGACAAGCTGCTTCTTCCTGTAGCAAAGGCACTGAGAACTTTTTGAATGGATCGTAAGCCGTGAACAGTTTCAGGAGTGTCGGCAAGTGATGTGACTGCTTATAAGAACACAGACTTATCAAGAGCACAAATGGCATAGGGATTTGGCTCCTTGGGTGACAGCCTGCAGGGCAGCAGCAGTGGCTGGAAGCAGGCACAGTGGGAGTTTCAGTCAACAGAGTTACCCTTCAAAGGCCAGGAAGAGACTGGAACAGAAGCAGCAGGTCACTGAAGAAAGCCCCCAGTGTGAGAGCAGCCCTGACAGTGGTGAAGGTGAAATCCTTTGAGATGCAAAACCAAAACACTCATCTCAGAAAAGCTGGTGCCATCAACCCAAAAGCAAAAGGCCCTAGCATTTGCTGGGATCTTGATTTGTTTAGTGGATTAATTTTCTTTTGTTGGAAGACAAGCATACCTCTTCTGATATACTTCCAGGGCATAAACAGGGAGGATTTTGTTAAGAAAATGCAAAGCACAAAGGGAATTTTCAGACAATTTCCAGTGTTCACTATCTAAAAGCAGTAGCATCTGTGAGAAGAGCAGAGAGATATAGAAAAACTCAGCCATTTCTCAGAATTTATTTGTGAGATTTAGAGAACAGCAGTCTCTAGTCATTCAAACTGTTGGAAATTTGAGATTACAAAACCTGTCAAATTTGAGTGATTTGTATTTTAAGTTTTGGCCCAGCCAGACACAGTGGTCTATGTTTATAGTCTGAGCTACTTGGGAGGCTAAGACAGGAGGATCACTTGAGTCCAGGAGCTCTAGGCTGTAGTGTGTGATTATCACATCTGTGGTTAGCCACTGCACTCCAGCTTGGGCAACATAAAGAGACCTCACCTATAAGAAAATAATAATAATAATTTAGAACTAATTCTGACCAGATTCATAGATTCATATTTGTTAAGCATGTGACTGTAGAAAACAGGTAGAAACTGGAAAAGTGTCAGGTCTTTCCACTTCTATTTTCATTTAAAATCATCTAGGTTAGGCACAACAGAGTAACTCAAGCCTGTGATTCCAGAACTTTGGGAGGCCGAGGTGAGAGGATTGCTTGAGGCCAGGAGTTCGAGACCAGCACCAGCAACTTAGTCTATTTTGCACATAGACCTGAGTAACATAGTGAGACCTCATCTCTACAAAAAATAAAAACAGTCAGGCTTAGTGCTATGTACTTGAAGTTCTAGCTATTCAGGAGGCTAAGGCAGGAGGATTGCTTGAGCCCAGGAATTTGAGGTTGCAGTGAGCCAAGATGGTGCCACTGCACTTCAGCCTAGGCAACAAAGGAAGGCCTTATCTCTAAAAATAAAACCACCTAGGTTAAAAATGATTTCTCTGTATAAAAAGTAGAATGCATTAACAGTGTAGATCCAGGTTATGCTGGGCATTTCATCTAAGTATGGGAGAGGAATTTAGAAGAATTGAGATGACATGGTGCTGGGCCTGGGGAGAAAAAAGAAATCTGGTTAAGAGAAAAAGAGCACTAGATATGCATCCCCCCCCGCAACTCCCTCCCATGTGTATCGTTTACCATCAGACCTTTCCCTGAAGGATTTATTTAAGCAATAAATTTTTATTGAGTTCCAACTATTTGCTCAGCACTGGACAAGGTCTGCACTAGACCTGGGTATATAATGATGATATGAGCCTTGACCTTATGGACATTATGGTTTAGTGAAAGAAGATAGGCCTGTAAAACACTAATAGTACTCTATTAGTTGTAAGCAGAATTGGAGGCATAGAAAAGGGAGAGTGGACACCCTTCTTGGATCCAGATAAAATAGCCAGACATTCTTTAGATAAGAACTGATGTTTGAGCTTTATCAGTGTAAATTGGAGTTTACCCAAAGGTTATGATGTGGGAGTGAAATGCGGAACATTCTAGAAAAACAGTATCCAAGGCATAGAGGAATGGAAGGACATAGTACATTCCAGTCATAGAAAATTACTTGTTCCAGTTATAATTTGGAATACTGGGAGTGGGGGGCAGGGGGATGTCAAAAAAACACCAGAATTATCTTTTTGGAGAGTAGGCCCCTTGTAGCACAGGCTTCTCTTGCTAGGTAAGTGTTCTGGGAACCCATTAACAACAGTGTACCAGCTAGTGTTGTGAGAGGCTGCATTTGGCATTTGGCTTCAATGAATGTTTTTCTTTTCTTTTCTTTCTTTTTTTTTTTTGAAGATTATTTCAGTAGGTTTGCCCGTGTCATGATGAGAGATTTACAAGTGTACCTTCCCACACCTGGCTGAGTGTCCAGCAGTTTTTGACCAAAAAGGGCATGACCCCCATACCCCACTCTCCCTCTTCACCCGATCTCAATCTAAGCACCTTTTTTTGTTTGTTTTCTCTATTTAAAAAGTCCTCAAAGGTAAATGTTTGCCAATGTGAAAGAGGTGAAACAAAAAACAGCAGAAGCACTAAAAGGCATCAGAATGGATGAGTTCAAAAACTGTTTTGAGCAGAGGAAAAGGCAGAGAGTACTTTGAAGGGGGCTGATGTTTAAACATGTAAGAATAAATACACAATTTTTATAATTCCATTTTTAGGGGGTGTTCCCCCTCGTATGTGTGGATGAGCAGTGAGGACCAGGTGGCCAAGGTCAAGTCATAAAGAGCTGTGCGTATCATGCCAAGGAGTTCGGGTCTTTTCCTGCAGGTGATGGAGAGACAATGAAGGCTTTTATGCAGGAGAATGACATGACCAGACTCAAAGATATGTGAGAGTGAAAGGATGGCTCCAGGCAAAAAGGACAGAACCCAAAGCAGAGGAAAATATTTCCGGTGGCTCCACAGCTGGGAAAACCAGTGCCTGCTGGGGTTTTTTGTTTGTTTGTTTTTAATGTGCAGCTCATAATAATAATCAATGGTACATCTATTTTCCTAACATTTTAAACATGAAGAATAAAGTGTTGAAACATGGGCTCTGAAAAGCATCCTTTGAAAATAAGAGATAGCTGTGTGTGTAAGAGTGTGTGTGTGTGCTTTTTAATTATTGATTTTGTCTTTGAATTTTTCTATTTGAAGGAAAATTTTAAAGGAAACTATGTAGTCTTTTACTAATGGCATTCGTTTTGGTAAAAAAAAAAAATTTCATTAGGATGTTAGGTCACAATCATATGTTTCATTTATACCTTAAAGCCCTCACTTCATAGTATAATAGACTGAAAACATGAGAAAAAAATAGAAAACAGGGAAGAATTTGTTCTTCTAAAAATGCACAAGCTAAAGGAACACAATCAGTAAGGCTTACTGAAATCTGATGTTAAAGGTTTGGTGTATAATGTTGAGTAGATGTGCTGAAAACATCTTAGTTCTTTCCTTAATGTTTTCCCTTTCATCCACAAACCCAATGCCTTAATTTCACCTAATTTTCACACTAAGGGTCCTAGTTAAGGGCTTCTCATTTAAAATTATGCTTCAATTGTAGCTTACATTATAGAAAATGACTTATCTTTCTAAAAGAAACACAAAATGCTGTCAGAATTGTTTTGTATCTTTTTGGAAACACCTTGAACATAAATAATCTATGAAATTGGTGGGGTTTTGTCCTGTTCAACTATTTCCAGAGGAATAAGATGCCCAAAATATATCCTAAATATTGAACGTGTGCAGACAAAGATAAGGAATCGGTATGGGCAATTTACTGGAAATACTTTTCTTGCTCTCAGCTTGTGAAAACCAGAAAATACCTGGTTTGCTTCCAAACCTTCATTTAGGTTTTCATGCCCCCTAGTGGGTATTTGGTATTTCTGCAGTTGTAAAGTAGTGCTGATTTTTTACAGTATTTCCTTTGTGCAATGTGAGTTCAGACTCTTTATAATGACCATATATGACATTAATGTGTTCTCTTAAGTATTCAGATCAGAAGTTTTAAACATTATTTGGGCCATAGCACTTTTGATAATTCAGTGAAAGTTATGAAAAGTCTTCAGGAAAACACATATGAAGACATAATTGTATTACTTGCTTATATCCATGCATTTCATGAGAGTCCACGGACTCTCAGCTAAAAATCTCTAATTAGGATGTAGAATTCACCAGCTTCCTCCTTCGTTTAGTAGACTGTAGGAATATCAGTGCTGTGAGTAGTGGAAAGAGATTGTTTTAAATGCACTGTTAAAAGAACAGTTCATAATTTGGCTGAAACAGAAGATAACATCGAATACTTTAAATAACTATATATGTAAGGTGATCCAAAAAAAATTCTCAAGCTTTCCAATGGAGCTGTGATAGTATAGTGATGAATCCTTCAGGCAAGAGAGGTGGAAACAAAATCAAGACAGCTTTTTAGGCAAACATCGATTTTAAAATGTCAAAGAGAAATCTGTCTATTGTCGAAGTAATACTAAGGCCCCTCTGGCAAACAAGTTCAGTATCACAAGCAGGTGTTCTGTAGCAACACTTTTAAAAAGAGGTTGTTTGCTATTTGCAAGCATTACAGCTACTATAAAAATTATCCATCAAATTGTGATCCTTCTAGAATATCAAGCTGGTGGCAGAAAATCCATGAATAACATAGATACTAAGACCCTAAGGGATAGAATTACTGGTTAAGAAGTGGTCCAGTTTCCAGGTTGGAAGAAATAGTTTCTTAGACCTCTCAAATTAACATTCAGGTCAAAAAGAAAAATTCAAAGCCCAAATCAATAATTTAAAATTACACACACACACACACACACACACACACACACACACACACACACTCATACCCACAGTCAGCTAATGGCTTTCACTAGGATATTATACATATTATTTCTTTCACCTAATTCTTTAAGGATACCTATTTTTCAAACACACCCCAAATGCTGATTCATATCCCATATGAAGGTTTTTCTTTATTTTTAACTATTGTAGTAGTTGAAATACAATATTTTTTTTAAATCAGCACCTGCTTTACACAGTGTGCAAGATGCTCTTGGACTTCTCTGCACCTGTGCAGAATCCATTCATTCATTCATTCTATTCCTTATACCTAGTAATTTATGACTTTTTGTTGTACAAAAGAAAAAGAGAACGCAAGAGAAACCGAGTTACTGTATCATGGTTTATATTAAAATCAGCATTTTCTTCCTGTTATATGAAGATCTCTCTACCTTTATGATTGTTTATAAATTACATGATTTTGATTTTCTCTCTCAGTATGTATGGGAAAATAGTTCCAGAGATGGAAAGTCATGCATTATCTGGAAAGACTTGCGTTATATAACATTTCTCCTTTATCAAATGAACCTACATTTATAGTCTTCAAATAGAAAGAGAAGAAAAAATAGAAATGCTATAAATAGGACTAGGAAGCTAACAGTATTCTACTTGAAGACTGTAAGAAAATTCAAAGAAATATTTCTTTATTTGAGATCCAAAGACAGCCACACACTAGTCATGAGATTTCTGGAGAATTGCCAAACAGGAAAAAATTTACTAGATATTTGTAAAATTTGGTTTACAATGAATTATGTTTAAAAATTATGAGCACTTTCAACCTACTTCAGTATTACTTGATAAATTGGGAAGATAGATAGATGATAGGTAGGTAGATGGATAAATACATTCAAGTTGTCTGCCTGAAATAACCAGATTTAACCATTTTTTTTGGCATTGAGTAAGTAGAGTTTATGACAGAATTCAAGAACTTTTCATAAAATTTTTGGATTATATTTGAGATTGACATCTTTAATAACCAAAAATTAAACCTCTTCTGAGGAACTGATCTTCCATCCAATGTAATTTTCGGTATATGGCAAAAGATGTAAGTTTAGCCGATTATTTTTGGGAAGCGTGTGCAAATTTAAAATTATCATTTTAATGTGAAGGACACCTCCATATTTTACCTTTTAACTGATGTAAAGACAAAAGGGAGCAATAAACATGATGTTTGGCAGATGTCCAGGGTGAAAAGGAGCAGAAAGAAATTGGTGTGGCTCATTTAACGTGATGAATGCAAGAGAAAGAAGGAAAACATACAAGAAGCAGGGAAAAGTCAAAGAAGAATGGGGAACGTCTTCCTTTCAATTAGTAAAGTTCAAGTTGCTCTATTATGTTGAACTTCTTGGTGGTTATTCTCTTATGGTATACTCTCCCTGGGTTTTTGTTTGTTTTTGGTTTTTTTGTTTGTTTTGAGAATTCATTATCTCATTTGATCTTAGGGGTTTCTTGTAGTCTTTTAATGAGTTTTGTGAAATACAGAAAAAATGTCTGTGTGAAAATAGGCACTACATTTATGCAATGTTTCTGTGTAACTTTACGGGAGAAATGGATTTTTGAACACTGGAGACATAATATTAAATTCTGAAGAAAAACAGAAAAAAGGAATATATAATCCTACTGGGCTTAGCATAAATTTAAGAATAAGGAGTCGGGGAAAAAATGAGATGTGTTTTTATACAAAATAAAAAGAATAAAGTACCAACAGGTAACCAAGTTGCCTAGGATAGAAATAATCATTAAAAGATGGCCATGGTTTAGGAACTCTTAAACTTTAAATGATCACTTTACCATAATAAGTGTCACTTCTCATTATAAGCTTTGCATTCTAAGCCTTTCCTCCACTGAGTTTCAAAGAGATATGATTCCTGAGGTGTATGATGCTATTTTGCTTCTTGCTGGGAGTTTGAATACTATTTAAAAGATCCTTTGTTAAACAAAGAAAAGCAGCTGGTTTTTCCAGAGAGATATTTTCCATCCTCAGCAGATTTTGTGCTCAATTACAAGTTTGCAGATAAAAATTACCCATTTCCATTTCTCCAGGTCATTCCTAAATGAGAAGAAAGACAGAAGGTATAGTGTAAAAACAGACATGAATCATTTTCTCTCTCTCTCTCTCTCTCTGTCTCTCTCTCTCTCTCTCTCTCTCTCTCTCTCTCTCTCTCTCTTTTTCTCTACATATATATTTGTTAAGCTCCAACATATTTAAATAGTGAAATATGCTTAAATATTACAAATATCAACAGCAGTCTAGCCTAAACAGGTGAAGGGAGCAGGA